>JAFBJU010002392.1:0-51154 GCA_016785305.1 Colistium nudipinnis
TTTTGGTCCTGACGGATCTGAACCTGCTGCCGAATGGTAGGGGTTCTGATCAGGCTGTGTGCCGGGTGAGTCAGGTCGTCCACTATCCTTCTGGCCCTGTGCCTGGCTCTGGAATCAGTAGGTGCGAAAATAAAGTGAAAACGTGATAGAATAGCACGTCGTCAAAAATTGGCCAAAAAACGCCTTACTATAGCGCCTTACTATATTTTCGGCCAAAAAGTAAAACATTTGAAAACACATGAAACACACGAAACTCGCACAGTAGCATCGGTAGGGCCTAAAAATAGGGTAGGTGCGAAAATAAAGCGAAAAAAGTGAAAACGACATAGTATAGCATGTCGTCAAAAATACTCAAAATGTTCCAAAAATGCTTCAAACCTGCATAGCAATGCCAAGAATTTGCAAATATCGTTTAAAAAGTTTTAAAAAATGTCGGTTTGAAAAAAAAATCACATGAAAGAAGAGTTAGGTTTTGGTTTAGGGGGGCGTGGATTACTTAAATGAAAATGGGGCTTTAACAATAGAGTGCAAAATGTCCTACCTTCTGTTGTCTTGCAGGAGCAGTACCAGTTCCTGTACAGAGCCATGCTGAGTCTCATCGGGACCCAAGAGGACCGGAAGGTTCTCCAGTCGCCCGACATCAACGGAACCATCGCGGTGGGACGCGCCAGCACCGCAGAGAGCCTTGAATCCCTGGTGTGAACACCCTGACCACAACAAAAAAAAACAACACAAAACAACATTTGGACTTTTCCTCCTCCACAAACCAACAGAAATGTTTTCTACACTTAAAAAAAAAACAAAGAAAAAAAAACTGCGTCATTCTGGACAAAAATGAGGCTGGAATTGACCCTGACACGTCTCTCCTGTGTTTTTTTTGTAATTTTGTGCCTTTTTATTGTATTTTTCACCCTGTCTGTCTAACTTTGATACGAGCTGTTGACTAACTCCGCCCCCCTGACCTTTCACACCACTAACTCACTTTCTCCTAAACCTTGGTATTTATTGGCACTGAGCCAAAACGGGAGGAAATAAAAGGGAAGGAAAAAAAAAAAAAAATGCAAAAAACTTTTTACATCAAATGAAATATTTTGTAAGTGCGTGCACTGAACTCTCTGTAAATACCATCGCCATGGTAACCAGCTATTGAAGTTAAATACAAAAAGGGCCTGAAATAATAAAAATAATAATCTAATGTAAATAATATTATAGTAATCACCTCGATGGACCAAATTTCTATTTATACTTTTAGATTTTTATATTTGACCATTTTGTTTTTAGTACATTTCAAATGTTACGGTTTAATTCTAATTGCATAGCTGGAGAATATTAATGTGTTGGTTTTTTTATATTCTGGACTTTGTAACAAACTAAATGTGATGCATGGGATCCTGACATGTTGGTGGGTTCGAGCCAGACGTGAAACTCTGCTGGATTAGTAGCTAGGGGGAATAAATAAGTGAAACTGCCTGTTGGGAGTATTTTGTACTCGACTTTAACATGGTAACGAAGCGGTTTAATCAACTACGTAATCATCTGTGTAATTAAGAGAGTCAATTAACTTTGATTCATGAACACAAAACAGCAACGGTGGACGAGGTTCTGAGTCAAACCACACTCATTAACCTATACTGCAAGAACAAGTAGTTTGCGGCGATAATTAAATAATCATCAAATAGATAAGCGCAATGTAAAAATGTTAAGTGATTAGGATAATTCATAAATATCTCGTCATTAAATCAATAATTACGTCATAGAATCATATAAAAATATTGTGTCCTGATGGTGGCACTCGTGAAGAGGAAGGGGGAAATGTATTTATTTTTTTCTTCAAAGACAATAAAGTAAAAAAAAAAAAAAATCTATATCATTAAGTCTGTAGTTGTTAGGGATAACGTTTGTATTAAGGGATAAAAAATAAAAAAAGTAAAGTATAAAACGTTTCTCTGACGTGTTGGTGCAAAGCAACTTACAGAAGAAGAGCGAGCATCAGCTTCCCGTTTACCAGACCAGCCGGGGAGCAGGTCAAAGGTCACACCGTCACCCAAGCTGGAAGCAGCAGACACCAGAGAGAGAGAGAGGAGGTGTTAAACAAACAAACACAGACACCGTAATCAAGACGCGTTCTAATGAAATTGGGAGTCCTGTCCAACCTGTGGATTATATATTTTCCCTTTATGGAGTTATGCCGTAATCCCTGCACTAAACCGGTTATTCCAATTCATTTGCCATCTTTTAATCCCCGGCTAAGACTCCGCAAGAAACGCGTCTTTTCTGGACGGAAAATAGGTCAAGTGTCCCGACGTCATCTTGACCGGCCGCCGTATCCACAACTTCATTTGCATTTCTGACTTTTCATAATTACATGCCCAATTATCCCCTGCTTGGTGGCCTAGTTTGCATGGCTGCCCCCAGACTGAGGGGAAGCAAAAGGAGCAATTTGTCTTTTTTAGCGGGGGCTAAGCTGGAGAGCCACAGGACCTCAGAGCAATATAAAAATATAAAATAAAGTGGAATACTCACAGGTTGTAACGGCTGCCTGTTAAAAAGTCCAAAAAATGTTAAGGCATCACTTCACTTAAACGAATTCTGCTAGGAAATAAATCAAACGTTAAATATAAATGCATTGAAGTGACCTAATACATGATTTGACAAGTTGAGATGAGGCACATTTACAATTCAATATCAATCTCACTGAAAACTACGAACGTAAACAAATCGAACGCATGACGCCTGAACAAACAATTAACGTATTATTCTAATTATTTGTGAAATGTGCCGCAAATAACATGTAACAAACAATTCTATTTTCTCTGGAAATGATGAATGAGGGAGGAAAAAAAAACCATACATCATTAATTCGTTTTATTGGTGTTACCGTTTTACAAAGGAAAAATGTGCCTTCAGAACAAGCCTCGACAAACGAACGCCTGCTTGGTTAGATCACGAGTGACATTTGTGTCAAAGTCAAATCAAACACCGCGGAAAAACACATTTAAAAAAATAACCTTTGGAGTTTTGTTAGCAGGAAAAACAAACCGATCTATAAATTCTATTTGACCAACGCTGACATTGTTGTTCGTGCTGATATGTCACACCTGAATTTAAAAAAAAATCTTCCCTTTTAAATCTGAATAGAAGTCTTAGTGTGATATATATATATATATCCTTAATATATTGATATATTATTTAAAAAAAATATACCTCAGGTACATATTTTTCCCCACCTACTTCTCAAAGCATGTATCAAACCGTATTACAAGGAGACCACGCCCCCCCCCGCTTCAAATACAATAAATATCGCTCAGGTAGGAGATAAATAAATACTCACCCACCCGAGGAACACAAATATCTGAGTCTCTCTATAGCCCCCGAACCGCGAGGCGGAGCTCTGAGCACAACACAGGCTGGGGGCCACATTGAAAACGCAGGAGTCACCCAAGTCCTGTAAGAGACACATCTCCGACAGTCATGAATAAATGACAGCGCAGTAAAAGACGGCAGTAATAATACACAATGTACACATATATGTACGTATGTACAGAGAGTGCAAGTTAAAGTCACTTCAGAGGAGGCGAGAGCTCTCGAGTTTGTTCCCCCCCCCCCAGTTGTTTTTAAATGACTTTATTTTTTTTTTATTGAATTATTAAAGAGATGAGACCAAATACGTTTGTTGGCACGGATTTAGGCTGAAATCCCACAGAGCCAATCAGATTTGTTTTAAAGGCTTTATGTGTATAATTTAAAGGGGGTTCATCACACTTTTTTACATTATGCTAATGAACCTGACTTCAGATCAAAAATATTTGTGGATCAGTGTGAAACTCCACACACGTGTGTTGCGCTCAGTTCCGCCTTGGTTCAGGTTTTAACGTGGGGCCTGATTTTTTTTTTTGGAGAGAGAGAGCAACATTAGGTCTAGGTTTGTCGGATTTGGAATTCACACAAGAAAACGGCAATAACACAGAAATAGTTGGATGTTTGTCCTTCTCTGACACTTTGCAGTTTTGAAGTAAAAAAAAAACATGTTTTACTGGTGGTCCGAACATTTCATCTGGGAGAAAGCTGAGCTTCTGTTTTTGTAAAACAGGTGACACGCATGACAGAGGTTCCCATCCCAGTCGGACCTGATTGCTACATTAGTTTTGCTCCCTTAATGCGGCTTTTTTTGTTCGCTTAATGCTTCAAATTTCCATTGGCTAAAATAGTGTTCATTAACTCGTCTTTTTTTTTTTATATATATATTATCTTCACAGAAGAACTTGTTTTTCCTGAAGCAAATTCAGCCAAACATTTTCTACTTTTTACATATTCATTTGATCACAACAGAATTATTGTAACTATTATTTGTCTCATCAGACCCCCCCCCCCCCCTTAGAGTGTTCGTAAATCTGAACATTGAGTTGGTGAAGTTTATACATTAACTGTGTGATGTGGGTTGTACAGGAAGTTGATTGGTTGTGGGCGGAGCTCAGTTCTCCTCCTCCAAGGTGCTTTTGGACATGAAGTGCAGTCCCTCCTCCTTCAGTCGGGCCAGCACCGGACCGTAAATGTCCTTCGTCATGGGAGTCACCAGACCCTTTGTGTTGATTTCACCTGTGGGACACACACACACACACACAGAGACACCCACGCACACAGAGACGCAAACAGAGAGACGCACGCACGCACGCACGCACGCACGCACGCACGCACAGTGCCATGGAAAGGTTCAATAAGTGCTATTTGATTATTGATTTTCAGAAGATGAAAGACGCCACTCACCATCGAGGACCATGCGAGCCGCAATGGCTGCTGGGTATCCCACCGTCTTGGCCATGGCGGAGAACCCGTTGGGGTCACCGTACACCACCAGGCCGATGTGTTTGGTCTCCAGTTCGCCGGTCGGGTGGCGAAGGCCCACGTCGTTCCTCAGGATGATCATGTCTCGCTCGCCCTTGTCTGCACATGGGAGAGAAAGCATGGATACGTTTCCTAAGTCACTGTTGCATAATGAAATCTATTTCATTGAGTATTGTGTACATAAATAAAACATATCACTGCAATTACAGATCAAACAATTCAATGATTTTTCCATTCAAGTGACAAAATTGGCTTTCAAATACTTCATTATTTAATCTTTGGAGGGATTTCTGTATTTTTTGATATTTTTTAAAATGTTGAATAGACCAGACAATTCACCAGTAACAAAAAAATATATATTTTTTTTTACTTGACGCCATAACATTAATTTTATTTGTGTCATTACTTCATTACAGTTTTAACTCACGGATGGGTGGGCAAATGAACCAATTCATTAAAAAATAACTGATCCATTTTATTTAAAGATCAGGCAAATCTGGAACTGAATGAGCTTTTTTTTTTTTTTTTTTGATAAACACCCGCATGCTTTCTGATCCTATTCATTCCCGTGTTCTTTATATATTTGCAGTGATAAATAGGAGTTTGTTTCTTACTGAACGACAGTTTGGCTTCCAGATGTTTGGTCAGAGCAGCCAGGATGCTGTCGGCCTGCGGCACCGACTCCTCGCTCAGCATCCCGAACCTGAGCGAGTAGAGAGAGAGAGAGAGAGAGGGAGATGAAATGAAAAAAATGTCAAATAAAAATACTTTTTCCCCCCTCACAATAAAATAACCTTCACAAAGCCATATTAAAAGCTTCAAATGAGAAATTACTGGGCTTTGACACCCCGGCACATCCTTGGCCGAATCTAAAGAGATGAGCAGCTGCTTTTGTGACAAATTGAATAAATGAACAAGTCATTCAATGTGAGCGGTGAGAATGTTGGCTTTTTACCCTTTTTTAAAGGCAGAGATGGAATTTTTCCAACAGTTCACTTTCCCCGGCGGAGGAATTTATGTTTCAATGCGCCTCCCTCCCTCCGGAGGCACAATGGGCGAGCGGAGCCTTGATCTGACGACACCCTTGGGAAAGTTGATTTACAGCGAGGAGAGAGCGGATGCTACACCACTCCAGGCGTCCTCATTAGAGAGGAGCAGCCTCGGCCTTGCTCTCAGCCACCGACGACACCGCGTCCTCCTCCACCACAAACTCATACACAACTATTACCACTAAGGACTTTTAAAAGGTCAGAGAAAGTAACAGGCAACCTTATTTTAATTTTCTTTTTTCTTCTGGTGAATTTAAAAGTATCCCCACGCTGAAATGTCATTTTCATTTTATGGACCACAGCTTCACTTGTTCTTGTAATTATTCTTATACGGTATACTCAGTCTCTTTTGCTTTGAACCTCGGCTCTACCTTTCTTGTACTTATGGATGAGGCATCGACAGGTGACCTTTGGTGGAGAACGGGCGCCGTAAAATATTATTTTATCTAACAAAGAAAAACCTATACTACATTAAAGCCTTAAATACAGCTTCAACTACAGTTACTTATTGACTTTTCCCTAAATGAAGTTTGAAATATCAAATAAATAAAGATATATTTTGAACCATCATTTTTTTTTTTTTATTCCACGGGATTAAATGTGGTCGCAGCTTCTTGATGGAGGATAGTCACACATTTAAATACACTAAATTGAATAGGTAAAAAACCGCGTCTTAAACTTTCACATATTTATTATTTTTATATATTTCATTTTATTTTACCTTTGCATATGTTTTCTAACGTTTATGGTTTTTTTGGACTTTTGACAAGATTTGCACTTTGGCCTCTCACCATCTCAGCGTGTCCATCCGGAAGTCGTCCTTTTCAATGTGGTGGTACACGGCGTCTTCAAAGGCATCATGGGAAATAGAAGAGGACAATCCCATCTGCGCGCACAGCAGCTCTTTCTGCAGAGAGAGAACGCAACACATTCCTTAACTTTGTCATCCTCCTCTTTTAATACATGAAGATTAGACACTTTAAAAAAGAAATGACTAGATGATCATATAATGGAGCTCCAAGGCAAAATATGGCTGGTGGTGCACTATTTATCCATCTTTCTGTGAATATTCTTTTCAGGTAAAAAAAAAAGATGCTATTGAGTGTGTGAGAAGGACAAGGGGGCAGGATTTTTAAAAACTGCTCATCGTCTTTTGACTTCTCAACGTGTGGCTCGGCCTCCTCTTCTTGAAGAGCATAAAAGACGGCGCCGTAAAATCAACGCTCATCAATGTCAGAGAGCCTCGGCCGCCTCGCAGCCTTGATGCCGACGCGCATCAAGCCACGGCAGTAATAAGACTCTTCAGAGAAAGCCACTCACACAGCCCGACGCTTCAAGTGGCGGAGCTGTGAAAAACAGCTCCTTTTCTCAACGTGAATGACAGGGCTGGAGAAGCAAGTGGGAGGAAGCCCACAGCTCCGCTTCCTTTCAACCATCTGTTCAAATGTTTTCATGATCCCTATTTTTTTTTTCCATGTGAAAGGATCCTTGGCGGAGCGGCTCACCCAGGAAACGGGGGATGAAGTGGGCTGCAGGATGGGACAGGGCTCGCCGTTAATCAGACCCAGTTTGATAAAACCACTCATGGCCTTGGAGAAGCCCTGAAAGAGAGAGAAGAGACAAAACAAAAAAAAAAAAAACACTGAGTGACAATGAACACAAGAAAACAAAGCATTGTGGGAGAAATCTGAATTGTGTAGAAATATATTTTTTGTGATTCTACTGCGTCTGATTAGTTACAAACAGTTTGGAGGATTGCACTTCTTATAATAATAATAATAATAATAATATTTATTGATATTATTAGTAGTAGTAGTAGTATTACTATTTTTTTTTATTATTACAATTATTATTATTATCATTATTGTTATTATTACAATTTTTCTTATTATTACTAATGTTATTATCGCCACTATTATTATTATTATTGTATGACACATTTTCTTTACCTTTTTGACAAAACAGGAAGGAAAGTAACAACGGTTCGATACACATTTTCCAAATCTGATAGTAAGTCAAGGACAGAAAAAAAATAAAAAAAATAAAATAAATACGACTGCATCAATATGCAACGTTTTTGTGGCGCTCACAACAGACTCTGCTTTTTCTTCGCCTAATCCAGTGTAATAATAAACCGGTTGGTAAATCTGTACATCTCTTTCAGAAGGTAGAATCATTGCTTCTACCTATTGGCCTGAATCCGTTTTTTTTTCAAGTGGCTCATCTATGGCTGCCTCGCCATGATGAGCCTTTTTTTCTCTCCACTTTTTCATTCCTTGACCCTTTATGTCTGCTGCTAAAAGACGGCTGGTGGAACAGAAGACAAAGGACGCGACAACCCGAGGAGCGAATGTAAGCACATTCAGATTCACGCACGACAACGCGTGGAAACTGTTACTTATTAAGACCATAGAGACTCCACGGAGGATTTCTTTCATTTCCTCGAGATGGGAAATTATAAATAAATAATTGCTCACAAAAAGAAAAACCCACCGTGAAAAACCGTGATTTACTTCTATATGGTTTCAAAAAATGTATATTTTCAATCCTTTTCAACTCCTAAACTTAAATATAATATGATACGATGTCATATGAAACAATCTCACAGCAACTCATTCTTAAAAGCAATTTCTTGGAGACATATTGTATAAGAGTTGTGTTGTACCTTGATGCGCAGCGTCCCTCTGATCAGCGTGTGTGCCGTCTGGATGCCGTACGGCTCGGCGTAGATGGTGCTGTCACGGTTGGGGAATCCCTCCAGGTTGAAACCAGGAAGGAAATCCATGGGCATGGTGGAGTCCATCAGGGAGCCGCCGGCGGCAATGTTCACCACCTACACACACACACACACACAGGAGAGAGAAAGTCTGAAAACAAATTTGCAGAAAAATGAAAATGTATTTGTGGTCCTCGGGGGGGCCCACGTACCTGGCTGTCTTTGAGGAAGAGGGCGGGGCTTATGGTGTTGAGCAGGACGCCGTACGGACTCCAGCTGAATTTGTAGCGCAGAGGATTGTCCGAGCATTCGGGAGCGGGAAGTCCTCCACAGAACGAGCTGTAGGTCTCCACCTGAACAACAACATTCGTGTTATGATGGATTATTCATTTCTCAAAACGAGAGATCAATATGAATCCGTCTGCGCCTGCGTGTGTATGACAAACACACACAGTGTGTGTTGGGACTTACAGTGCAGCCTTCAGCTTTGGCCTTGTCGATACACTCCATTGCCAGCATGTGATCAATACCCGGGTCCAGTCCCATCTCGTTCACTATGGTGACTCCTGCTTCCTCCACACTGTGACACACACACACACACACACACACACACACACACACAAGCAGAGATTTTGCTTATTTACACGGTATGGTAATTATTCATTTAACTTTTAATTTGTGTTTTTTGCGATTTCTTCTTAAGTACAAATGTATTGATTAGTTTCATGATTCTTTTTTTTAATAATCCTATTTTTTTTCAAAATATGTTGACAGAGTTTGCATCTGCGATACCTGACGAGGTACATTTTTAGGTCATGATTCATTTTTCATTTGACGTTTCTTTTTATGCGTTGTTTTTCAGATTATAATCTACGCAAAAAAGCAACTAAAACCTAAATCGCATGAAGAATTATTTGTCATGTCGCTTTTTTTCTCAATTCCAACTGTATGCTGCATGAAATCCCCCTGCATAATAAGAAAAGCATAACAAATGCAGATCCATGCTTAATAAATCCACTTTCATCCGAGTTGTGTGGTTGGCGTTCACCTGCTCTGCAGAGCCCTCATGTCTGGACTCAGGTAGCTGGCAGTCACCATGTTCACCTTCCTCTTGATGCAGGCTTTGGCGATGAGCGGGTGGAAGGAGTACGGCAGCATGCTGAGGAGCAGAAGGGACGAGGTCAGCTCCCAACGTGGAATCATAATGAAAAAATGAGCCGAGCATGGAAAAACTGTGTGTGTGTGTGTGTGTGTGTGTGTGTGTGTGTGTGTGTGCCCACGTGGCATTTTTCTGCCTTTAGCGATCATTAAAAGGTTTATGAAAAAGAAAGGAAATCATGCTAAATAATGCTACATATTTAACATAAGTTATATTTCCTCTTCTCTCTTCGTTCATTCCATCTCAACTTTCTGCACAATTTCCAACAAATGAACTGGTATTTAAATGTTAATTGATATGATTCAGAATTAATTACAGAAGAAAGGTGACAGTCTCTTATGTCCCTGTTCATTATTATTATTTTAAAGAAGGAATTACAAACTAATGTAAGTTTGGATGCGTAAAAAATTGCTGGAATATTCAGAATGAGGTCTTAATTTGTGGAGCACGTGCCGTACCTGATGACCAGGTCGTGATCTTTGACCAGAGAGTCGAGGTGTCCCTCCTGGCTGCTGGCGTCCAGCGTGACGGGGATGGTGTTTGGATATTTGGCCGCCAGCTCCTCGGCCTGTTTCAGCAGCACCGACGCTGAACGCAAACACACAAAACATTGTCGTATGACCCCCAACTACACAACTATACATCACAACTCTGACAATCTCTGTTCTGTTTAAAAAAAAACTATAATAATTTGGCATGAAAATACAACTATTGGCCAAATTTAATGGTCAGGTGTAACTCGTGATGTGTGACATCTTTTTCCTGTAGACCAAAAAAAAAAAGAAAATAAACTGAATAAAAGCAAAAAAAAAATAAGTCCAATCTTCACATATTTGAAATCACAATTAATTACTACACAACAATGTTCATAAATAAAATCAAATTGTGAGCTTAAACGTACCCACGGTGACCTGCGTCTTCTCGTTGCGAGTCAGATACTCCACCACAGGTCCGGAGACGTATCCCGAACCCAGCAGCAGAACTCGCTTCATCCCACTTTTCTTCATGATCTGATCCTTCTCCCTGAACAACATGAGACACACACACACACACGTCAGGAAAAAAAAACACACAGCACAGCAACCACGGAGGAGGTGTAATCCTGAGACACGTATGTGTGGAGACAAGCTGGATTTTAATTTCATATATACCATTATATTTAAATGGTCAGTTCCTGTTTTAAGAAGAACTCAAATATACTTCATATGTGAAGTAATATGTCTACTACACAAAAGGAAAACAATACTTCTAATTATTGAATTTTATGAATAGGATCCAGGATTGAAACTTTTGACTCTTTACACAATTGTGTAGACACACAATCCAAAACAAAAAGTCTGAACATTATGCATTTAAACTAATTTACTGCTTAAATTTGCACATTCAAATGACATCGATTTCCTTTTAGTTTCATAATTTTATTATTTGGGGCTTTCACGGGCGTAGCCCAGAAAGTTTTTATATTCAGAGGGGTTTTTAAAATGAATATGCATTTGTAAATTGTTAAGTTTTGTTTTCCTTGAGTATTAAATGAAACAACGTTATGAC
Source organism: Colistium nudipinnis (assembly GCA_016785305.1). Classification (NCBI taxonomy): domain Eukaryota; kingdom Metazoa; phylum Chordata; class Actinopteri; order Pleuronectiformes; family Rhombosoleidae; genus Colistium; species Colistium nudipinnis. The sequence goes on from JAFBJU010002392.1 coordinate 11,315, forward strand.
TAGTTACATATTAAGGAGTTTAAAGTTTAAAGAAGTTTAAAATGTGACCTTCAGCGTCACATACAGGTTTAAATGGAGTAAACAGGAAATAGCGAGGATTGATGACGCGTGTAACCCTCAGTGAGAATTCAGAAACATGTTTTTTAACTGCCGAGCGGCTTCTCAAAGCTTCTTAATTCAACTTTTCCGTAAAAAAAAAAAAGTGTCATTTCTTGCCTGCTGGATTATCTCTACAACAGAACAACAAAAAAACACCACAACAGAGACATTGACCCCGGTGACCTGTGGCATTAATACCCCTCCACCACCAGCACCCGCCTCCCATCTCCACAGAGTCACAGTTCCGGACTCATTAGCTATGGCCTAATTGGACGCGACGCCGCGCACGAGCGACGGCGCCACTGACCGCCGGCCCGCCTGCTGCCCGGCTTCTTAATTAAAAAAAAAAAAAAAAAAGAGTGATCTTCCCCTCAGGAGGATTTCTCCCCCGAGTTTACATATCTTAAGGAGCCCCAACTCAATCTGCAGGATTAAGATTTGGTGGCATAGCTTGTCTGGAAAAAAAAAATATATATTCTTAGGCTCAATTAGGAAGAAAAACTCATCAAGTCTTGAAGGTGGCCTAAATATGGTGACGGGTGTGAAAAACAACTCTTTAGAAAAAAAAGAAAAAAACCCAACCAGGCTGTTTGAGAAACTGTTAATAGTCATTGCTCGTGTAATGGGTTAGAAAATATTTGAAAAGCTCATAAACGGAGAAATTTAGAATCAATCAACTGAATTTATAAATTATTCAAAACACGTTAAAAAAAAAGTAGATGATCAAACATGTAAATGAATATTCTTCAATTTATCTTTTTTAGTCGTAAGTTATAAAATATTGAATTGATTCCTGTTTGTCCAGAACAGAGATGAGTCTATGACTGAATATTAATTATTATTATTATTAATTACACAAACATGATATCAATGTCCTGACTTAGAATGTCTTCACTTTCCACTCATTGTGGATTTAATTAAAAACGATTTTAAAATATTAATATTAATATTTACATTTTTTAATCTGTCTCTTGCTCAACAGAATTTAACTAAATAAAATAATCCTTTGGCATTAAAATGATCCTTATTCATAATATATTTATACATATATTCATTTACCTACTGTAGATATCGTATACATTTATATAATGACACTTCTTTGTACCTCTGATTAGATTCCCTTTTCCTTTCTTTGGTACCGGTGCTCTGGACAATGACAATAAAATATAATCTAATAAATTAGAAGTTGACAAATGCTAATAGTTCACTTCTACAAGTCTGAATTATTCTCAGCTAAACCAAATAAAAGTTTTTATGACCTTACCGAGCAGGAACAAGCACAAGGTCAAGTGAATATCTACAAGGTCTACGTCTGATACCGCACTTATAGAGGAGAACTAGAAATAAACAGGAGACTACTACAGAGAGCTAATATTACTACATTTTTGTTTTACTCATTTGGGAATTATATGCATTATGATTAACAAAGGCTACAGACTCTACTTTACCTGTCATGTAATCTTTAGACATGTCGTCCATTGACACGGTTTGCATTTGCTCACAGATAGAACAGGCGTGTGTTTTTATTTTTATAAGCGTATTTAAACTGAGACATATGGGATAAATACAGAATATAGATAGCACGCACACAGTTATTTTTTTAAACAGACTATAAGAGGAAATGTATGTAAAAGAATAACAAAATAAAAAAATAGGCCTCACCTTCTTACTCGTAGTTTTTCGATGTATTCAAACTTCGGGGTGAGAACTCCGTTTGATGTGATGACGGCCTGTATGGACACAGACGTAAAGATTTTGATTCTTATTCCATATTATGATGACACGCAAACATTGATAATGAATGGTTAGAATAATAAATAGCAAGAGCAATCCTAACAAAACAAACAAATATGTGCTATCATTAAATTATTCATTGCTAATCATCGATTTGCTGAATCCGAAAATGTTGAATTTCACTGTACACGAAATTTGTTCTGCTGTATAATTGACAGTCAATGCGTGAATCTAGAAAAAAAAAAGGGAAATGTTTCACAAATTACAACTTGACTTACGTCTCTGACTTGAGGGCTGAATTCCTCTTCGTCCATCGGTCTGGTGGCGTCTGAAGGAAGCTGTTGACGACACAACTCTCAGTTAAAACAAAAACAAAACAGGAAACAAGCAGGCAAGGCAAGAAAAAAGGCTGGTCTGTAGAGGTTTGAGACCCGAAACCCCCTGCAGCGCTTCTCCCATAGCAAACTCCAGCAGAAAAGAAAAGAAAAGAGAAAACACTTACCTCAACCTTAAAACCCAACACGTCTTATGTGTCGCGTCTCATGTCTTACCATCTCCCAGATGTAAGGGAAGAGTCGGTCTCCAAAGTATTCCGTGGCTTCGATGGGGAGCTGAGCCGGAAGGTTATCGATGGAGCACATGAGGATCCCGTTTCCCTCCACGCTGTCGGGACGACAAACAAACAAATTTAAATTGCAAGTCTTAATTAATCAAGTTTTTTCATTTTGTGTTTTACTTGGCTCTTTGCAATTTTTCTACCTCTTTTTTGTACTGTATTTTATTTACAGTCACTTTTTTTATGAATATTAATTTATTTTGATTCATTTTATTTTAATTCATTTACAAACATTTATTTATTTTATTTTTGCATTTTATTCGTTATTTTTTACTGGAGCAAAACAATTACCTTCAGCATAAAAAAAAGTCCTATCTTATCTTAATAGAGCTGCGTTATAATTACCAAGATGAAAGGTAAATAATCTTCTACATAAAGTTGAATTAACCGTAAATGAATAAGCAAAAGAAGTTTTCGTACCTGTCGTGGTCAATGTGCGTGTCTGCGTCGTACATGCAGAACGGCTTATCGATGGTGGTGCACTCAGTCATGAACTCTATAGATCCTCCGGTGTCGGCCGATATGTCGCAGATGGCCAGCAGCCTGCGAAGAGACGGAGGTCAAAGGTCAAAGGCATAGCCCGAACCCCTAACCCCTCCGCAAACACCGCTGGAGATAACCAGGTGACCTTTGACCTCTGTGGAGATACGCCGGCCTCCACAGAGGCACAGAGTCACTAGTTGAGCTTTGAAGCTTCATAGACTTCATCTATATAATAATGATAATAATAATAATAATAATAATAATAATAATAATAATAATAATAATAATAATAATAATAATAATAATAATAATAATAATAATAATTAATATTATACATGCGTAATGTAAACAGACAAACTGTCTGAGGGCGTGACCGAAAATGGAAGCGACACACTCTTTCTTACTTGTGCGGCAGCGCTGGCGATCCTCCGCTGTCCGGAGAGAAGGTTTTCTTACGGATCAGCTTCTGCGCGTCGAGTCGTCTGAGCAGCCGAGGGGTCTGGGGGTCCCAGTAAATCCCGTTGATCAGGCAGCTTGTGTAAGGCGCCACCTGTGGAGTGAACAACAGCATTAGACCACATAGTCACTGGGATGAAACAAAATAAAAAGTCCGCTCCCTCTCTGATCAGATGTAAAAAAAAAAATAATCAATTTAAGTTTAGAGTAAAAAAAAACAACAACAGTATTTTCATTGTACATTTCAACTGTCTGGTAGGCTGGAAAAATAACAATAAACTAATTCAAATCAACACAAACTAAAATGTTGGTTCCTGGGTGAAATCTGTGGCCTCTGGCAGACAGACAGCAGCAGCAGCAGGTGGGTGTGCGTGTGTGGTGCTGTGTGTGGATGTGCGTGAGACGTGGGTGGAGGTGTTAATGGGTTTGACTCACGCTGGTCCTGAAGTGGGAGGTGTACAGCTCCGGGTGGTTCTCGTACTCTATGGGGTCGTAGATGCTGTCGCTCTTCCTCATCAGGTGGTGGTGTCGGCTCAGGACGGTGGCGTAGACTTGGGTCAAAGCTGACACCACACCACCACAACAACAACAACAACAACAGGACACAACAACACAACGTATTTTTAACAACCTGGGCATCATCGCAAACATGGTCGTAAAAGGTTTCGACACACTTACCTCCAGTTTTGGAGACGTCCTTCAATTCATGAGGTTCAACGTATTCAACAGGAAGCTCGTTGAGGATGTCTTGGGCTCCCTGCAGGAAATAAGAAAATTATTATTATTACAACTGTAAAGTTGCTGTGCTTCAGTGGTGTGTATTTAGTTTTTTTCCCATACCTTAGAGACGTTGCCAGTTCCGGTAAAACAGAACGTGACAGGGCCAATGGATTCGGGCATGAGCCCCATAGAGATCTCATACCCACAATCCCTCACTGCCTGGATGGCCTGGCTGACGTTCCTGTAGTTGTGAGCCATTCCGATGTGCTGAGAAAAAAAAATGACAGATGTCTGGATTAGTGAGAATATTTTACACTGTGAAAAAAAAAAAAAAAAATCACAAAAAAAGATTTTTTGTTTGGAAATGCAAATGAAGGACCAAAGATATCTCTCACCATGAAGGGAGTGTGGTGGCCAAGAGCCAGGAAGCGGAGCCCCAATCCATGCAAGATGTTGATCATTCCTTCAAGAAAGAAAAAAAACGTTCATTTTGATGAAAATTCCACATGAACAATTGAGAGCGAAAAAAAATGGGATTTTACGAAAATTACAAAATATAGAATTTATAAAAACATCTCTGGAAAAATATGAAAAAAAGGAATGGAGAAAAAAACGAAATCTTAAAAACTCTCAAAAACAATATTCATTATGTTAAAAAATACATATTATAATTTGATCAGAAATTCAGTGTCCAATTTTTTTTTAAATAATGTAAAGAATTTGCATATGCAATGGGAACCAGTTTCTACTGCGATCTGTGTTGAACTAACTACATTTTCCCTCCAAACCGATCAATAGTCAAATCATGATCGATCACCAGCTGATTGTAATGTTGACTCAACAGCTGATGGGGGACAAAGGTCCAGCTGGTTCACATATCACATAACGAGCTTAAACGGGGCAGCTCGGCTCTCCAGGTTCAAACCCTTCAGGAATAGTTTCCCAACAGCTGCTGCTGCCGCAAAACTTTCACAAGCAAGTTCCTGGAAACGGCGACAAACCCACCTGCGACGCCGGCCCACTGCCCGAACGCCACGATCCGGTAGCCGTTGGCGTCGACCATCTTCTCGTAGTCGATCAAACGCACCTCCTGAACACAAGAGAATGAGCTCATTTAAATATTTGAATGAGTTGAAATATGTAGGGGGCCATAGGTATATTAATGGTATGCTGCACTTTTATCCAAACGTCCCTGTGGTTCGTGTGTGATCGTACAGGCAGGCATATATTGGGTTCTATAGGTGCATTGAAGGCTTATATACAGAATAGAATGAATGATACTGTTAAACCCTATTATGTAATAGTATTAGAAAATAGCTTTCTCTAACAATGGAAAGCTTGAGCTGGAAATATGACTGGAAAACATTGTAGCTCACTAAAAATCCCTATAAAATAAAGTGTACAGTACATTCAACATTTGTATTTTTTTGCCCCAAGTTTCCAAACATGGAATTCACACCGTCAAAAGATGGTCAGCCTTCCAAAATTAGAAATATGAAGGTCAGTTTGTTCTCCAGAGAAGCAAAAATAGAGCCTCTGGGGTCAGGACCCCCTTACAGGCCTGCAGGGGTCCGGCCTCCTCTGAGCGCGCTCACCTTCTTCAGCAGGTCGTCCAGGAGCCCCATGTTGGGCTCCTGGGCCTTGATGGTGTGGGAGAAAAAAGCGTACGTCTTCCTCTCCATGACCTTCTCCTCCGGCGGCCTCTTCACGCCGATAATCAGCGACGCCTCCGAGATGTCATCCTGGATGAGGGCCCCGGCCTTGGAGTAGTACTGAAAACCGAAGCGTGACACACACACACACACACACACACTCAAAAACTCATTTACACTTCTAAACAGTGATAATAGTGTAAAATAAACATTTAAAATGTATTAATATACTTCGGATGCCACTTGAACTCATAACAATCACTATAAATTATATTATCTAACGGTTATTGTATGTGGTGTGCACTCTCATATTTTACATACACAAGCTTTATTAATTTGACAATCGCTGTTGCCACGGTGCACACCAATGTTCCTTAACCTTTTTTTTTCTTGTGCCACGGACTGGTTTAATGTGGGACAATATTTATTTTGGTGGATAAATACACTGAAGTAAAACACACGTTTTGACATGTCTCGAGGCAGAGACTGCTGTAATTCGGATAGAATACGGTAGATTTTTTCGATAATCAATCAAATGCAAATAATATAAATGATTCATTCTTTCTCACGGGCCACTTGAACTGGTGTAGACCATTGAATATAATCGGGTATATGTTATTATCACCGAGTGAGCGTGATGGGCGTCTCACCTTCTCGTGGATGGCCCTGCGGTTGGATGGCTGGACCAGGACCTTGACTCCGGCGTTGGTGAGTTCTCTGACGTGGCGCGGGGCCAGCGGCGCCCTCCTTTCCCAGGGGTTGATGTCCTCGCGGCGGATGGCCATGACGGCCTTCTGGTGCTCATAGCGCCGCTGTCCCGTGAGGCAGCTGGGCAGTTTTTTACCTCTGCGAGTGAGGAGTCTGAACATGACTGCGACCCGTCCTGCTCGGGGACACATGGAGCCACAGAGAGTGGAGTACAGAGACACTGATTCATGACATTCAGGCAGGAGACACACACAGTTCACTTCTGGACTTTTGATCTTCTGACTAAACAGCATGTGAACATGGGTAGAGCTGCAGGACGATTGTCTTTATCGTGGCCAAAATTGCCTAATACAGTCAAAAAAATAGAATTCTTTCAAAAAGATTAAATGACAATCATGAAAATGAAGTTTTTCTGCTCGTCGATGGATGGCTGCAGCTCGATGCCGTTGCCGAAGGTCAAATTGAGTTTGCTGCTGGGAGAGCGCTGCTGACAGACAACTAGAATTGACCCATAAAGCACTTTCTGCACAATAAATACACAATGACAAGTAGAGTGTGGAAAAGTTACGGAAATGTCACACACACACAACACTTTGGCCCTGTCAGTGACGAACTAACAATGCAATCAGAAATTTCCTGGAGCATGTTTTTATGTGCATACTTGCAGATAAAAAAAAATGGCATATTATTTGAAATGTTTGTTTTTTGCTGTAATCTGAGTAAACACATACATATGTGGCAACCTCGCCAGACTCAAGAAAAAAAAAAGCTAATGAGTCAAATTCCTCAAAGTTTGTGGTAACTTTATCAAACTTCATAATGTGAGTGCTTGAATGCGTTTACCACATGTAACTCACCTAATCTCACTGTCACTAATTATACCATCTAGCCAACAGACTGCCATTGGACTAAAGTGATACTTTTATATGGAGTATTAAATAAAACGTGTATATTAAAAAGTTTAAGTGATTACTTTTAACCCGATGAGTGCGGACAAAAAGAGCAACATACTAAATCAACCGTTAAAGGTCGGTGATAAATGTGGCAGACATTAAATTAAAAATATAGCAAACACATAATGTAGCTTGGTGTGGATTTGGACTCTGTTCGCATAAAGTTTGAAACCACGCCTCCGAGTCGCGCGCAAACACACACGCTCGCTCACGGTGATGTTATCGATACATTGATCAATAAAAAACTTCGGGTGGAGGCAGATAACGGGTTAAACCAACCTTTGCGCCCGGGTTCGAGCTCACCACGCCGACTGCTGATTAGGAAATGTGTCGACGGGGTAAACCGCCGGAAGCGGAGAGTCACCCAGAGGTGAGAGGAGCGGGGTTTCCGCTTCCGCTCAAAGCTTCACAATAAAAGTGCACTTCCGGTTTCGCAGCGTATTTCTCATCGTGTTTCCTTACAAAGTTGAAACTGAATATTTGTGGCTGCAAAATCAACTGATACCAAAGTGAATTTATCGAAAAATGAAAAAAAAACATTGAATTGAAGAAATAACCATCATACGTAATTTGGCAGAGAGGTTTATATCATGTCTGTTTACTGCAACAGTTGCATTTGTATTTTTTGAAATAGAAAAGTAAATTTACAATTTGCACTTTGGATGAAGGATAAATAAGAGTCAAATTATTCACTGTTTATGGAAGTTGTGTCCAGGTTTTCTAACAGGAATGAAAATGCTTGCAGGTTCCTTTAATTTGGAAAGTAAAGCCACCAGTTTCCGGTACAGGGTGAGGTAAAAAATTAAATAACACTTATTTTGTTTATCTATTGATGATCTGAAAAAAATTATGTAATATTTTTTTCAATTATTTGCATAATTCATAAATAACACAATAAGCCCATGAGGAAAATTAAGATTTGAAAATGAAGTGAATTACTACAACTACATTTGATAATTAATCATAAACAGTGTTTCAATCTTGTTGAATTTCTTTGTTTTAGTCACATTGAAATGTATCTTTTTCTTGAATACAATTTTTAAGGTGAAACGATTTATATTTAGATCGAAAGTGTATAAATAGGAACGTTGTTTTTTTTTCAGGTATTGATAATATGAAGTCAAGTCAGTCTATCTATTTATTTATTCTTTTCCCCTGTTAGCATCTGCAGCAGTAGCCCCATCCCCTAAAGAAAATCACCATGACAAGAAACTTTTCTTTTCATATACCATAGTTTTCAGTTCAGCGCTTCTCTTTTAAGTTATAACAGTGGTACAATTTCAAATAAATATCATCAAACACTTTTTTTTACACAGTAATCCTGAGATTGAAAGAAAAAATGACGTGTCATCCTTTGACTGTCAGGACCAGCGATGTAAAGGTGAAGCTGTGTGAAGGAATCTAGATTTTATATCCACAACTAATATCTGTACTCTACCTGACAAATTTTGCAGTCAAGACCAAAATGAAAGGTAATCTGAGAGTTTTAGGCCCCGAACACTTTGGTAATCCAGCCTTGATTGACAGAATTAAAGCCATTTTAAATAAATTGTGCTAAAAATGGAGTAAATGCCTGATCCTTTCCACCACTGCCTACTCTGTGGGCCCAGTGCAGATGTAAAACCTTGGAGATTCATTTGGACATATATGACCACCTGCTAAAAAGGTCCATGCTTAGGTGAAATTTAAATAAACTTAATAGATGAATGAAAAATGTGAAATAGAATTTAAATCTGTGGTAAAAAACGGGAAAATCTTCAATATTAAATTTTCTGGACAATACCATTTCTTGTTTTTTTCTCCACCTTCTGTCGTGAATGGTTTGCATTTTTGTGGTATATTCAATACTTTTGTTACTGTCAAAAAAATCCCCTACATAGTGTTTTTCTCTTTTTTCATGTGTGCGTTTTCTTTTGTCTTTTGTGGACAATAGGAAAAAACACCCTACTTTTCCTTTAAGAAAAAAACTGTTGATGTTGATGCGCGTCCTTCCACCTCTGCTGCATTTCTGGTTTCAGAGTTCATCAGTCTCACATCCTGAGATGCAAGTGGAAAATAATCCAAACTAGCAACCGCCGATGACCGATGACAATTAGCCAGCGCTTTAATATAATAATAATAGTCTAAAGGTCTCAGCGGACTTGAGAGTCAAAGTTCCGTTTGTCCTCAATTGTCAAATGTCCTCAGTCCAACACAAGCTGACAGAGACATAGCAGCCAGTCAGGATCCAGGCCAGAGGGGTCAGAGGTCAGAGGTCAGGAAGTGAATCAGGTTAAAGGGCCCTTAGGGATTAGAAAGTGTCCTTATGATTGTCTCCCTTTTTTTTTTGCAAGGTCAAGTTCAAGGGTGGAGATCAAATCCAAGTGTGCCAGGCCTGAGGAGGAGGACGAGGATTCTTCTGGGTCATATTTAGGGCAAATCAGCAGGAACAACATCAGGAGGGTTTTTATATATATATATATATCAAGTGGCTTTCTCACATTTAGGTGAATAAACGACTAAAACTACACATCATTTAATAGAAAATGGATCTTGAAAAAAGATTCAAATTATTTTCTTGTGACAAAATACTGTCAAATTCATTTGGTTTAAACCTTTTTGGCCAAAAGCACAACCAAAGTTTTTGAGATATGCACATTATTATTCGATTCATAAGGGGGTGGGTCCTAAATGACACATCGAGTCACAGATTGTAATAATTAAAGGATGTGATTCCTTTGCATTGTGGGAAATGTAGGTTCAAGTGTTCTCAGAGTTTCTCAGAGTTTGACCCATCTGTCTCCTGCAGATCCTCCAATGTTGTGGGAGTGGGAGCCGAAATAACTGGAGGACAAAAGTCCAAACAAAGATTTGTTTCATGTAAATGACTAATTTCTCCACGTGATGCACTTTTTTATCTATTAAATAAAGTCAACCGAAGTCAACAGTTTGGATTTAAAAGGATTCAAACCTGATTTTAATTAGTTTTTGTGACACTATGGCTCCACTTCAATATAGGCTTTCTTTTTGCGTAAAGATTTTTAATTTCAACATATTTGATAACAATTTCAGATTTCTGAAATGTAATTGGACAAATTGAGTCATCTGAAAGGACCGTTTGAAATGAACGACATGATTTCAAAGGAACAAAGTACTCATGTTAATGAAAATGATTAATTTGATGGAGCAAAATTAATCTACTGGTGTTTTTGAGGAAATGTATTTTTTTGTTTTAATTTGAGTGCCCTGGTGTGCAGTGCACTCACAGAGAGTCACAGTTTAATTATATCTTGTCTCAACAAACAAATCAGCCATTGAATATCATTTGGAAAAATTAATTCTAAGATGGTCCTCAGATGATAAAATTGAAAATATTCCCAGAAGCAACAGCAGGACATGATGTCAGTGAGTTCACCAGTAGCCACGGCTTTGGTTTTGGCAAAATTAAATGAATCACATTTTATCTTAACTTTAAAGTAAAGAAATTAGCATTTGGAGGAAATCATTTTATAATTTGAGGATATTTTGTCTATAAAGACTGAATGAAAACGGGACAATTGAAACCATCAGCGTTAAAAAACTCCGCTTCAAGGTTGGAAAAAAAACCAAAAACGCCGCGGCTGCAGAGGAGAGGAGTCGAACAAAGGAATCCGAGAGTGATCCAAATAATTATGGGCACAAACTACTCATTTCGGGGAATAAAAGCCTGTTACTGAGCCCACAAATTAACATTTTTGAGTTCATTATTTGGTCATTTCAGAAATGTAATGGCGGCACTGGAGAGGAATGGGTGAATTGGAAGTAGTTTCACGATTCACTTGATTTAGGCCAGCGATTATTGATTTAAGGGAACAAGTGGAGTCACTGCAGGGAACAAATCACGGATTTCAGGGAACAAAATGTATCAATTAGAGTTGTGCAAATAAATCTTTGTGAAGGTCTACAGAACTGTGTGAGTTTGCGTTGTGGTTCCTGACCTGATGGGGGAGACCTTTTTTTTTTTTTGTATTTGCGAGGTTGATGATGAGGAGGAGAGGTCAGAGGTCAGAGTCTCTCAGGTGGGGGGCGGCGACTGCGGGATGGTGGGGTCGTGCAGCTTCCTGATGTGTTTCTTCAGGTCAAAGTTCCTGCAGAAGCCTTTGCCGCAGGTGGGGCAGGTGAAGGGCTTCTTGTCGTTGTGCGTGTGCATGTGGAAGGTGAGGTTGTACACCTGGTGGAACGCCTTGCTGCAGATGGAGCACTTGAACTGCTTCTCCCCGCTGTGCGTCAGCTTGTGGTTCTTGTAGTTGCCTGTTTAAAAACCAGACGACGACACACAACGTCAAGGACGAGAGAAATAATAAGAATGAATAAAAATGTAAACCTGACGAAGAGTCCAATTTAAAGATGATTAATCATAAAAATGATCAGCCTCGGCCTCAAAACTGACTGTTAACATAAACATTAGTAGCAAAAAGTACGGCGGTGGATATTTATTCATTTATCAGACACTTTTGTCATCAATTCATTTCTCACTAACAAATCAAAGATGACATTATTATAATAGATGGATGAAAGTTTGATATTAAAGCATCTAAAATAAACCGACCTGCATTTGCATTTCAGGAAATTCTGTTTTTTTTTCTTTCCTTTTACACTCATGTCTCCACACAATCAGATGATTTGTCCTTTTAAAAAAAAAAAAATCTGATTGACAGCTGACTGGTATTGAGCCACAGATAACTAAGGCCATTCAGTGTCTTTATATGACTTGTTATGCTAACCTCCTCTTTTATCCTACGCATGTATAAATCATGAAATCACAGCAAAGCACTCAATGTTTAGAACGAGAAGTGAAAATGAAAGAAAACACCGGAAAGGTATTTTTTCTGTACTATCAGTAAATTATTATTAATTTTATTATAACAGCTTTAAAGATACATATATATTGCCGGTCATTATATTGCTTAAAAAGTTTTAATGTCGTCACTATTATTCAAATATGTCTCTAATATCCAGGTTGCTAATAAACCATCCTATTTAAATCCAGCTGTCTTAGAATTACTTTACTACATTATTATCCGGTTATTTTTTCCATGACATCATTTTACAATAATATCCAGATTATTGATTATGTCTATTTCCAGGTTATTGATATTTAGGAGCATTAGGTCACTGCTTCTGATCTGATTGTGTCCCTGGTGTACGCACCTTTTTGATGAAACCCTTTCCCACAAAACTCGCACACAAACGGTTTGTATCCGGCGTGGATGCGTGTGTGTGTGTTGAGCGTGGAGCTCCGGTTGAAGGCTTTCCCACACTGGTTACACTTGTGTGGTTTTTCCTGCAAATAAACAGAAACATTATAATTACTGTAAAAAAAATCTGCACATCATAAATGAATGTAAAGAAACATCACTAATATTTTGCATTCATTACCAGGAGATAATGTCTCGACATGGTCTGATGTCCGTTTGATAATATATATGTAACAGAAATGTTTAAAGTTCATTATTGGGTTTTGATCTTTTTTTTCCAGAACTTAAAAAATGACTTATTACATTTACATTCCTTGGGATATTATAGGAATCTTGGTATTTGGAGTTTTAAAGGGAAACAACAGGTGGAGCTCAAACATAACAAATGGGCTCTAGTTACACTAAATAGGCACAGCACAGATTATTATAATATACATTTGTTATTTGATATTTAGATAATTTCAAATGAGTTTATATTGAATAATGATAAACAGTTATCACATTGACAATGTCTTTTAATTGTAAAATTAAGGTATATTTATTTTCTTATATAAATGGTGTTTATTACATATATATATATATATATATATAAATCTTAAGGTCCCACCCATTAACAGAGTTTACGAGAATTATATCAGTATTATTGCTTTGACTGAAATGTCAACAAATGCATTTAATTTATTATTATTAATATTTATCAATATCCACCAGATTTATATTATCGTGTCTGTGGAATCAGGTCGCAAAATGCCACCAACATGCAAACATAAATAAAGAAATTATAAATAAAACGATAATTATATATAATTTATAAATAATTACACATTTTTATAAGACTTACAATCTGACGAAAATGGTCAACAAGAAATAAGATAATTAAAAATTGTCTATAGTACCTGAGTGTGGATGATTTTGTGTCGACACAGTGTGCTCGCCTGTCTGAAGCCTTTACCGCAGACTTTACACACGAAGGGCCGCGCGCCTGTGTGCACGGGCATGTGGCGGGTCAGGTTGTAGTGCGCGTTAAACACCTGAGCAGCAGAAGGAGAGAGTCGTCGTCATCATCATCATCCTCTAATAATAATAATAATAATAATAATAATAATAATAATAATAATAATAATAATAATAATAATAATAATAATAATAATAATAATAATAATAATAATAATAATAATAATAATAATAATAATAATAATAATAATAATAATAATAATAATAATAATAATAATAATAATAATAATAATAATAATAATAATAATAATAATAATAATAATAATAATAATAATAATAATAATAATAATAATAATAATAATAATAATAATAATAATAATAATAATAATAATAATAATAATAATAATAATAATAATAATAATAATAATAATAATAATAATAATAATAATAATAATAATAATAATAATAATAATAATAATAATAATAATAATAATAATAATAATAATAATAATAATAATAATAATAATAATAATAATAATAATAATAATAATAATAATAATAATAATAATAATAATAATAATAATAATAATAATAATAATAATAATAATAATAATAATAATAATAATAATAATAATAATAATAATAATAATAATAATAATAATAATAATAATAATAATAATAATAATAATAATAATAATAATAATAATAATAATAATAATAATAATAATAATAATAATAATAATAATAATAATAATAATAATAATAATAATAATAATAATAATAATAATAATAATAATAATAATAATAATAATAATAATAATAATAATAATAATAATAATAATAATAATAATAATAATAATAATAATAATAATAATAATAATAATAATAATAATAATAATAATAATAATAATAATAATAATAATAATAATAATAATAATAATAATAATAATAATAATAATAATAATAATAATAATAATAATAATAATAATAATAATAATAATAATAATAATAATAATAATAATAATAATAATAATAATAATAATAATAATCGTACGCTATTATTCCCTTTTTCCAGCACTTAGCACATGTTTTTCTTCAATTATATCAAATTCGTATAAATCAAAATTATCTGAAGAAATTACTGGTCAGAGATTTTTCACTTAACATACAGAAATAATGAACATATATGTTTAGGTTCTATACATAACATTTGTTGGACTTTGACTACATCGAATGGGGATAAAAGCACAATAGTATCATAACAATCCAGCATTTCAGAGTGGGTCACGGAGCACATGGAAAATAAACCTAAATCAATGTTTCTTGTGTAAATGTGATTTGAAATATCTGAAACTGGTTATTTCGATAAAATCAGCCTTTAAAAATGGTCCAAATCTTAACAGTGTTCCTGTGAATGTGGCGGTAATTACAATTAATGCATTTGTCAAACCAAGTTCAACGACCTCACCACTAATGATCTATAATCACAAATTACAATCTAATGATGCTATCTTTACGTTTCTTCGCGTGGATGGAATGCATCCTTATTCATAATCTGGATTTTAAAAAGAAAAGTAAAAAACGAAATAGATTCAAGCCTGCTCGTTAAAATAAGAACAAATATGGCTGAAGTGGAGTCTGGATGCTGTGATTACACTCCTCTCCTGCTGCAGGGTGGATTGTGGATGAGTGATTAGACTAGATTAGGAGTGCGCGTCTCACCTTGCCGCAGACCTCGCAGGTGAAAACTTTTGGCTTGTTCCCGGGACAGGAGCCGCCGAGTCGGGACGCCGCGGCCGCGGAGTCCTTGAAGATCTTGTCGGACAGGATGTTGTCCCGCTCCTTCATGTAGTGCTGGATGTGGCTCTGGGAGACCTGGTACCGGTCCCCTGGTGCCGGCTTGCCCTTGTCCGCCATCAGGGCTTTGTGGCGCGCGGAAGAGAGCAGGTAGGAGGCCATGGGATGCAGGTTGACCAGGCCGGCCGGCGGGGGGCAGGTACCTCCGTCCCCGCTGCAGTTCAGGTAGCACACGGTGCCCATGGTGCAGGGGAAGGACTGGTTCACCACGCGGGGTCTGAAGAGCTTGTAGTGGCCGGTGGTTTGGCTCAGAGACGCCGCTGCCGCTGCAGCCGCCGCCGCTGCCGCGTCCTCCGCCTGGCTCTTATAGTTCAACCCAAAACCCAAAAAGTCCGCGGAGGACGCGTCCGGGTGTCCCGCGTCCAGCCCGGTGACGCTGAGCCGGTGTCCCGGTTCGTAGCCGAGCGGAACCAGCGGGATCATGCAGTGCAGAGAGGACGCACAAGCGTCGGGTTTCCCCGCGGGGCTGGACTGGAACCAACCGGGCAGCGGAATCGACCTGGGCTCCGGAGTCCGGGCCATAATCCGGTCGATGGAGAAGGCCAGCGGCTTGTTGGCTCCACCGCCGGAGCCGAGCGCGTCGGAGACCGCGGGATGGCTCCCAGAGGTCGGGGGGGCGCCGAGGAGCCCCGCTGGGCGGCGGAGAGCCGAGTCCATCATCACCTCCTCCTCCACCCGGAAAGAAAAACAAACAAAACGACCAGAAGCTGCTCCTCAACGGCCCGCGGCAGAGGGCATCATCCGCCGGGTGCTCCACTGACTCCCGGTCCCCGCGGTGTATCGACGACAAGCAGCTCGATGCGGCAGCGTGCAGAGAGCTGGGACCTCCGCGATCGTTAGGTCCGGGATGAGGAGCAGAGAAGTGGATAATTTGCTCAATTCTCCTCCGTCGATTCTCTGCACTTGTCTCCGCTGGAAGAAGAGGAGGAGGAGGAGGAGGAGGAGGAGGTTGTCCTTTACTTGGCAGGACTCCTGCTCAACTGGAAGGTATCTGGTAAATACCAGGTCTCCTTGTGGCTTTGCGTGACATCATTTCTGTGTGTGTGTAGGTGTGTGTGTGTGTGTGTGTGTTGAGTCTCAGCACGCGCACCACGCAGGGCCGCGGGGTCAGCGGATGCCAGATCCGGCTGAGATACGTCTGCGGCTCCGCGCTTTTTACGCACGGATCCGAGAAGACGCGGAGCGGAGGCTCAACGTGTTTCTTCTTCTGTTTGTTCTTATTTTAAGAGGCTTTAAAAATAACAGTTCGCCAGTGGCAGGAAGGACTCATCTACACCAATAAATATCTGCTGAGGAGGGGGAGGAAGAGGAGGAAGAAGAAGAAAAATCGCAGCTCAATAATCGGTCTCTTTTCCTCTCTCCATGAAACGCGTGTTTTACGCACGCACTGTGGACACCTCTGGGACATGACGTGGATTCCACAGGATGAATGAGTGATGGAAGATGAATGAACGCAATCTGCCTTTTCGAGGGTCTGGAACATAAAAACACGGAGATTAATAAAAGTGAAAAGACGCAACAGAAACACAATCCAACACAGGGGTGATTGATTGTGTTGTTTGGACTGAGGCTGATGTTATTTTCTGCGGCATTCAAAAAAAAAAAAAAGAAAAATGTGGTCTCAGGTCCCAGTTTAGAAGATTACTATTCTTTTTTTAGGTTTAACTGTAAAACTGACAATTATAATCATATCCGACAATTACAATAGTGTACATTTACATAATAAATCAGAAAAATTAGAGGAAAAATAAATCAAAAACGTAACACTGACGCCCTTATTAAAGAAGGGAAAAAATAAAACTTTACAGAAAACATTGCCTCCGAAAAAAAATGGTATTACTATAATATAAAAGTTATTTATATATTGTAGCTATTTATGATAACAAATAGGTTACATTACAGCACCAACAAAAACACACGGAGACACAGACACGCGCACACGCACGTGCGCACACGCTGTTAAGTGCTGAAGTGGCAGCGGCCTATATGCTACAGTGGGTTATTACATCCTATTGTCCTTGTTTGTTGATTTTTTTTTCAACCTTGTACTGGTTTTGTCGATTACTTATATTTATTTTTCTTTGTTAAATTGCATTTTCTCTGGTTTAAAGAATAATGCTTTGGTATTCAAAATTATAATTACAACACAATTAAATAATAATAATAATAATAATAATAATAATAATAATAATAATAATACTAATAATAACAACAACAAAAATGACAACAGTAATAACAATTGATAAAAAAAATAGATTGTCAACGTAAAATGTTATAGAAGCTATGATAGAACGAGGACTTGCACCAAGTGCAAACAATAAAGACACAATATATCCTGGCACAATAGATGTATTGAATAATGCAGCTGTGACGTGATCAGAAGCAATAGCACAGCAAACAATATGATCATTAACAACTACAATAAATAAGACTAAAATGGAGCTCAATATTCAGAAGCAGATGCATAAAAACAGAACATAAGCAACCAATAACATATAAATGTAAAATAATAATAATAATAATAATAATAATAATAATAATAATAATAATAATAATAATAATAATAATAAAAGTAAAAGTAAGATTATAATAGAAAGAAAATATTAAAACCAAATAAAATTAGGTTTGGAATGTATTCCAAATGTATGGCGTGTCACTACAAAAAAAAAATATATATGCAATTATGAAAAAAATAAATATGCTGTTATGTGCTCTACGCAAAATTAAATATGCAAATTAAATTCAAGATACAAGTGCAGATAATTCTTATTATTGTTATGTGTGTTTGAACGTGTTTCTGTCAATGTGAACCTTTAAATTCTATGTCATGTGATGAGGATTCAGTTTTCCTCCTGCTGAGTGAACATTTTTTGTCTTAGTGTTATTTGGCCTTTAAACCAGGGTTAAAATAAAATGAAATAGACATTGTCATTTGATCATATACCAGGAAACTGGCTCTGCTTTACATTCTAATTTATGAAAAACATAAACTTACTAAATAATAAAATGACTTCCAACCAAATGTCTCCTGTAGAATCTATGGATTTATGGTTAAACATCATTATAATACTTGTCAGACAGACAGTTGTTCTAAAATATACAAAATGACAGTAACACAAAGAGTAACATTTACTTTTATGGATAAAAACAAGAAAGAAGTCCATCGGTCAAACCCTGAATTCTACATTATTAATAAATTAAATATAAGTTAACTAATTTTAAGTTTAAGCGCAGATATTACCATAACATTTAATCGCTTTTTTTGTTATCATTAAAATATTGAAATAGGGATGACTTATGGCTTTGGGACTATATTATTATCTATGTCATTACATTTAAAAGGAAGACATTTAACGAAATTAAAAGAAGTTTAAAGACCTAATTGCCATTAACAGTTCAGCGAGGGAAAAAACATATATATCTAATGATCATTTATGCATTTTAAAAAAAGGTCCAACTATAATGTTGTATTATTGGGATTGGCTTCATTTGATCCAACGGATGAAATCAGATTATTCCAAACAAAACAGGAAAAACAGTTTCACCCACAAAGTGTGATCCCAGATGCTTTAAAAACACGTTTATTCGTGACACTTAGATTAAAGACACCTGAACAAACAAAAAAAAAAGGTGCACAATGTGACAATATAAATATACTTCTTTATAGAATAGATGTTTGTCCTGTAGGGTTTTTTTTTTTTTTTTTTTAGCTTTTGTGAACTGCACTGACGCAAACTGGAGCTAAAAACCAACATCAGGTTGATCTGACACGACACGCAAACACACAGCGGTGATGAGACGCTCCGTCCACTCAGAGCCGATCACATCAAACACAGTGATCAGAATAAAAAAAACAAAAAAAAAACACATCCACCTTCTCCTGGAACCTTGCAATTTAAAAATAAAAAATAAAATGCAGTCTTTTTAAGTTCTCCAGCACAATTTCTATGACTTTTGATCGACGTTGGATATGAAGACCATACCACTTTACAGCTCAATATAAATCTTCACAACAGTAAATATCACAACAAACAGAGACATCAACACACCACTGCATGTGTGTCCGAATAATTATTTCCCCACCGTCACTTTTGACCACCTGACACAGATAATCTGCGCCACATAAACTTCAGATTAAGAAACTAGGACTGGACCTGCTTGGAGTTGGATTCTGAAACATTCACTGTTTTTTTTTTTATATATTTTGACCTGAAAACTAAACACACAACACAAAAAAGATCCCGCAGTGGACCAATCGACCAATCAAAGCTTCCAGACACAGGTTTCGCTTTTAACAGTCAAGGTCGACAAAACGGCAGCTTGATCGACCCCACAACCAACTCCTCTATACAATCAAAGCCACGCTACGTTTGATTCATCAGCAAACAACAGTCAGAACGTGTGTGCAACAACACGGCGTTGTTGTTGTTGTTGTTTTTTGTCGTGGCAATGTAACGTTGTTGTCGTGTTTAGATGCATCAACCGACGGCATCTCACCAACGTGAGGAAAAAAGAACGCGGGTGACATACCTCAAAGATGGTTATCCACTTTCCGTAGAACCTAATAAAATAAAATAAATAATAAATCTCTTTAGTGATTTTTTTTTATGCTGTTGTGATAAAGAAAAGGAAAAAAAAAAAGTAGGTGTGACACACGACTGCTGAGCTCAACTGTACAAAATGACATCAGTGTGTGTGTGTACGGCTGCACAGGTTTGCGACTTCCTGTCCTCACTTACTTGGCATACATCCTGACTCACGTGTGCGTTTCGACATGTATGTAGGGCGATGTCGGGGTGATGTGATCATGTGATTTGTGTCACGACCTGAGCATTCCTCCTCAACTGATCCGCTTGGGCCCTAAAGGCTGGAGATATTTAGACGAATCTGAATTTCACTTTAAAGATGAAATAAATCAGAAAATGTTGGTTTTGCATTTTTTCTACAAAATAAATCACGAGCCTTTAAAAGCTAAAAAGAACTGAGATGGATTAAAAAAAAAATGTTGTTGTTCCTTGACTCTTTGCAGAAGTTTGAGTCTTCTTT
Source organism: Colistium nudipinnis (assembly GCA_016785305.1). Taxonomy (NCBI): domain Eukaryota; kingdom Metazoa; phylum Chordata; class Actinopteri; order Pleuronectiformes; family Rhombosoleidae; genus Colistium; species Colistium nudipinnis. The sequence goes on from JAFBJU010002392.1 coordinate 31,809, forward strand.
GTTGTTTTATACAGAAAGCGACGGGTGAACTACATTATATTTGTATTTTAGCAATAACCAGACGTTTCAGTACTGTAACTGTACTGTGCTGTTCTGTTAGCTAATAAAATAACGTTAGATAATGTAAATGTCAAAATAAAACTCTAAATTCCTATTTGAACGTCACATTCATTCCCCCTAATCTATTAAAATGTAATTTAACGATCACAGTTATAATTTAACTTCATCTAATTATTAAGTATTGAGGATAAACTATGACAACACGAATATAATCTGCTGTAAAAAATAAACCTATTTCTTTTTTTTTCCCCCATCTTAATTTTTTAATTTGTTCTGTTGCTTTAAATGTATTGTCTTTAGTTGTATTTATTTTTGAAATTTAATAAGAATTGAGCCATAGGCATCCATAACGAGGCAAACCACCTAATTGTAAGCCATTGTTAACTAAGCCCTGTTAAAATATATTTGTGGGTGGAGCCTATTTCGGTAAAATGAACTCTGATCTGAAGGTGCTGATCTGTCGGAGAGGATAACGATCAAGTAGTAACAGGTTGTGTGTGTGTGTGTGTGTTTAGTCGTCGTCCTCGTCGCTGTCCCTCATGCTGATGCCCTGCAGGCCGTCTCCGGCCTTGACGGCGGCCGTGGCCTCCTCCACCGTCAGCCGGTTGTAGACGGTCTCGTAGCTCTTGCTGTGGAGCGGCCCGTCCAGGACGCCCTGCAGCCGGAAGTCCCGGTAGGTCTTCTGAAGGAGGGGGGGGGGGGGCACAGTGGGGGGGAGGGGGGGGGGGACGAACAAAAAAGGGGAGGGGGTGACACGGAGCATCTTAGGAATGCATCGAGCTGGAGGAGGCAGATGCTGAAGGACAAAAGCGGAGGCGATGGAGACGAAGGACACACCGAGTCTTTTATGTTTTAGACATGGGAAGGCAGACTGGGTTTTTTTTTTTTTATCTTCACTATAAATGCCATTATCATTCCTCTTCACTTGGGGGAAAAAAACAAAAAAAAAAACAAAACATGCACTGTCTATCAAACTAAGAAAAGACAAAAGCAGCGGCTCAGTTTGAGCAGTTGTTTTTCTCCGTGTTGCCTTTTAACACCACAGATGCATTCAAGGACGGGGTTTTCATGAATCTGGCTTGGAAGAATCCTTCTCTCTCTCTCTCTCTCTCACTCGCACGCACACTCACTCGCTCGCTCGCCCGCCCGCCCGCCCGCCCGCCCGCGCACAGGGCGGTGATGTTGTGTTGTGTTTGTTTACCTTCACAATCTTGATGAGTGTCTTCAGCTGGTACATGTGGAGCTGCAGGTCCAGTCTGTCCGTCAGCCACACACACACAGCCTTCATGGAGCCGCTGTACCATTGCTGGAAGAAGACGAGCGAAAAGACACGAGTTCGATCAAAAAAAAAAAAAAAAAAAAAAAAAAAGAGACAGCAAAAGCTGAACGTTGACATTGTCATTGGTTTTGACCTCACTCCACATCATGTCTTTGCAAACACAACATCAAATTTAAAACACAACCGCATCAAAAAAAAGGGTTTCATGCAGGTGTAATCATCCTAAGCCACCAACACAAAAAACCTGCAGTCCACAACTCGAGGACCTGAGAGGAACTGAAACTAGTCGTGTGGAGGTCCAATATCTAAGATAAATTCGACAAAAATGTACCACAAATATCAGATACCAGAGATTTTAACCTTAAAAGGGGAGTGGACCGTGAAAAGATATTAATGGACCCACAGACCCAAGAACCTGTGGGTCCATTTGCCTTTTTTCTGAGGATGAGCTGTTTTTTTTTGGCCTCATTCTGAAATGTCTCCCACAAAGGGTCAGAGGATGAGGACCCCCAGAAAGGCCAACATCACTTATTCAAAGGCCTCAGTTTAGTGGAAATCATGTGAATGCTGCACATCAGGGGGAGAAGGGGGGGGGTCCGTCCGAAAAAAAAGAGGAAATAGTCAAACGCTGGCGACACAGTAACGGCCCCTCACATTCGGATCTACTCATTGACTTCATTTCACACCGACAATTATCTCCCCATTTGATGGAGAGAAGAAAAGGCCAAAGGTCATTTCATGACAAAAAGCCCCCCCAAAAAACACGTCCGTGATCATTCCGAGGTCGGGCGGATATTTGAGAAGACGTCTACGTGGTGATGTGAGTGCCAACGGCGATTTAATTAATTATTTTTTCCCCCCCGAAATTATACTTGAGTTATACTTTATAAATTAAACTTGGTTACGGAAAGCCGCTTGATAGCTGCAGCAGTGACGGTGGATGACGAGCCGTGCTCAGGAAGTCCCCCCCCCCCCCCCCACCCACCCACCCCCCCCAAAAAAACCTGCTCCACCAATTAGCCAGTCATTCTCAGCTGTCAATCATGACGTTTAATACCGCACACACACGACAGACTTTGTTTTAAAGAAATAATAATAAAAATTTAAAAATTAAAATGTGGGTGTTCCAGGATTTGAGTCAAATCTTCATAATCATATATTGAAAAAAAAAAAAAAAAAAGGATTATGGTTTTTAATGAGGAAGTCATTTTTTAAAGAAATACCATAACATATAGTCTTCTTTTCCAGTTTGAAATATAGATAACAACAGTGCCAACTTCTCAGAGAAAGTCTTCCAATGCAGACTTTTTTTCTTTTTTTTTTTGGATTTGCTCAATTTAATTTATGCACAGTGACGCGTCATCCCCTTTTACATTTGATCTAAATGTGACGTGTGCCACCAGGACGCTTTGAGCCATTCCAGATGTACCATTATTTTTCTTTTATCACACTTCCTCCTTTTTTTCCAAATGAAACATTTCTATGCTGCGCTTTGAGTCGTATGCTAATCAGCTGGCCTGCGCTCCGCCTCACGCGCCTGACGAGGTGATGGAGGACGTCGAAATTAACGCAGGAGACATATTGGCAGCTCCTCGGATGATTTCTGCGGATTTTTTTTCCAACCCTCCTCCTCTCTCACGCCGCACACGCTTTATTTGGGTGGCGACTAATCAGCTGCTTGACGGCTGCGTTAGCGGTCGTGGAAATTGAGAAACGAAGGCGCTCCTTAATTGAGCCAATTAGAGGCGGAGAGTGAAAACAGATGGAGGAAACATGTTGGCGAGGGGTGGGGGGCTGAATTAGTCCAGTCAGGAATAAAAAAAAAAAAAAAAAAAAAAAAAAAAAAAACCCCGGCAAAAAAAAAAAAAAAAAAAAAGCCCAGACGAACAGGAGGTGGTCCCTCGATCGATGGTGACACGGTAATGATGTAATTTTTTTTTTTTTCTTTTTTGGCAGGAAGTAATACTGAATGGAAACTAGATTGAACCATTTCAAGTTTCAAATGTTTCATTTAATTACGTTAAAACTGCCAGAGATCATCTGTCAGTTTGCGTGATTCTGACGCAAAAACGAAAGAAACCATGAAATGTCTTGAAAATGACTCCTCGAAGGGTTTTTTTTTTCTTCCCCCCACTTGTTTTGTCTCGACTCTCGGTCTGCTTTATATTTCTCTTTTAAACGAAAAACCTTCAAGGCTGAGCCTGAGATCAAGTGACTTACTTCGAGATTTTTTTTCTTCATTACGACGTGCACGACTTGTGCACAACTGCTTCATCGGGGTGATTTGTTTCCTAATGTGTGTGTGTGTGTGTGTGTGCGTATCACACGTCTCATCAACACAAAGATCTCACCTGGGGAGCACTCCTACACAAATAGACCGACAGGCGCATGCGAGCATGCACACGCGCAAGAATCACATACATGTGCACAGCTGCGTGTTGGCGTCCCACCGCCTCTTTCTTCTTCTACGCCGCTCACAATGTCAACAAACCTTTCCGCTTGAAGCAAAAGGCGTCGTAAATGAATTTGACTGCGACTTGCTCAGACGCGCGGAAACGGGACAATTGCATACCCATAATGCACCTGGCGGGAGGCCTGATAGCTGCTGCAGGAACAAAAGGGGTTTTACTTTTTCGTGGTGGACAGCGAGCGTGTGTGTGTGTGTGTGTTGGACACTTCACGGCCCCGCCGCCGTCGCCCCCCCGGCGCATGACCGGGCTCTTCTGAGCTCCATTAGACTCACTCTCCGCCAACACACACACACCCACACACATCAATCAGCGCGCCTAGTCCCAGCCACAACACCTCCAACCCTCAGAGGAGGCGGCGGGCGGCAGAAATCCATCGCGCCGCTAATTCGCAGGAAGGCCTGAGCCGCCATGTCCGCCGCATCGACTCATGCCGGTGAGCCGGCGCGTGTTTGACAACTCGCCCCTAAAATATTGTCTTTTTTTAAATCTAAATCTTGAAGGGGGGCGGAGAACACCAGACAGCGTGGGACGGACGGGGGGAAGTGAAGGTGTGTTTATTTCAGCCGGCGCCTCTCGGAGTTTCCTTAAGTGATAAACAGGTCAAAGACAAACGGCGCGCCACCGCTCTGAAAACCGCACGATGGAACAACACGCCGACCGCACACGCGCCTGACTGCGAGCGGGATGTGTGAAAGATTTCCATCAGCTGGGCTCAACGGTGGTGAGAGGACTCACGATCTCATGAAAAGATGGAGAATCCTGGCGGACACAATGGGAAGCCTTAATTGCCACCTTGGCCGGTTTGAAACAACGGAGACGCGAACACAGACACACAAAACTCTCCTGACAAGCCTGGCACGCTCGTCAGAGAGAGAAAAGCTGTCGCGGCGAAGGCCGACGGAAACGGACGAAGTCACGAGGCACGTCGAGCGCCGTGATGGTGAAAATGAAGTCGGGAAGGAGCTGAAAACCTTCCTGAAAGTTTCGTGCTCAAATCTTTTGGCTCCAGTCTCACTCAAAACTCAAAAGTCCAACAATTAAACCACAGCTGAAAAAAATCGAAAATTCTCCAGCTCCTGACCTGCAGCTGCATCATCATCTGGATTGTCAGTGGTGATGATGATGATGGTGTCAGGATGTCAAACGTGAAGGGGTCATGAGGTCGCGACCCCTCACCAGCTTCCCACGTGTGAACAGTTGTAATAATGGGAATTTGGGCCAAACTCGGAATTTTTACATACACGGTTCAGGTTTCACAGAGACACATTTTGAGCTCGGCCTCGGACGGGAGGTGGGGTTTCTATTTCCTGTGGAGAGGTTTCAGATCTGGGCTTCACCCTGTGTTTCTTTATGGAGGTCAGGGCAGGATACGCTTGGAGAAGCAGAAAATTGACACCAAGCGAAGACAACAACATCAACAGCAGGACGCCCCACAGAGGAAGAAGGAAATAGCCCAGGAGGCAAAGAGTTGTGAGAGAGCTGTGTGAAGGAAACCGGAAGTTCTCCAAGAGAAATACAGAAACGTGTTCAAAATGTGTTTTTTGTCGAAGATACCAGCGAATCATCGCTGCTGAGGAAAACAGAAGAAAAAAAACGTTTCTCAGCTGCGGAATCATTTTTTATCGTTATGCACAAAAAAATAAGAAAAAAATAAAAAGCCGAGCGCCGACTCACCTCGAACACCTCCTCCACGTAGACCTCGTCGTTGACGCGGTCTCTCAGGATGTCCTGGTTCTGCCGTACGAAGGTGATGTAAGTGTCGGCCAGGTCCATCCCCGGTTTCTGCAGGAGAGAGAGAGAGAGAGAGAGAGGAGACACGGAGAAGGACTGAGGACACGTGGAGGATACAAAAAAAAGATGGAAAAGTGTTTTTTTAAGACATGCACGGCATGCTGGGTGATGGCAGCGTGCGGTTTGTAGGATCACCATGCGGCAGGCAGCGTGCACACATTCACGTTTGGAGTCTTTGACAATTGCGAGACGCTAAAATAGCAAGAAGAGCATAAACAACAGGGCAATATATATATATATATATATATATATATATATATATATATACNNNGACACACACACACACACACACACACACACACACACAGTATATCAAATCTCAATATATTAATGAAGCCATCCAAAAACAAAACAAAATCATGGAGCCGAAAAATAATTTATAATAACAATAATTGACCGTAAAACAGTTTTTGTCCGTTTGGTTGAGAAACATTCTCAATATGTAAATCAAGTCCATTTTTTGGATTATCAGTGATCAATAATTCCCTCACACAGAGAATCTGACCATCAACCATAAATCAAAAAAAAGTTACGTTTTGTGTGTGCTCCAAAGACGCACAAAAGACCAACGCACCATTTAACAGATTTTTTCAAAAAAATAAAAAAATAAAAAAATTCAATCCCAGTACAAGACACAACACCACGTGAAAAACATCCGAGTAATTTCGCCTCTGTTGGAGTTCACTTTTTTGTGTCAAGGTCAGCGGCACAAATGCTCCGTGCCATTTTCGTGAAGACTGAACATGTAGTTAATTGAGTTTTTTTGCACAGTTTTGATCAAGCAGAGAGGGAAACGTGACTTCAGGGTCTCGCTGTGGCTCCGCTGACCCGCCAGGGTTTTCATTTTTTAGATGGAACCTTTTTTTTTTTTTTCTTTCTTTTTACGTGTTGCCACCATTTACTAAACTGTCGCCTTGAATCCGCGATTCATCTCTGAAATTCCTTAATTAATTCCCTTCAACGAGGAGCACGACCACCTTCGCTTTGGTCCTCACTCCGGAACATTTATCTTTTCACGCCGTCTGACTGCGATATACTTCAGGTTTTAGGAACGTCTCTGACACTCGTTTAACATACAAATTCAGATTTGAATGGAAAGAAAATGAGCTCGGAGTCAGAATGAATACATTTGCAGGAAATCGCTTTTTTAAATGAACCTTTACATTCAGACCCTAAGTGTACAACACATTTTATAATTAAAATGTATACGCTTGTGAGGTGAAAGCGTGCGCCAATCTATTTATAGCGCATACATTAATTATGTCCCCTTCCCATGTATAAACCATTCTATAAAATGTTAGAACACAGTTATGTCAAGTTTCCAAATAGAGGCCGACGAAGAAACACAAATATACTCATTCTCACGGTGAAATAAAAATAGGAAAAAAAAAAAAAAGCATCAAATTCTCCAACATGAGAATATTGAAGTGTTTGCGCTCGGATTTCATTTGAAGGATTGTAAAGTGAATGATGTGACGTTTAAGGAAAAATTGGGAGAAAAAAAACGCAAATTACACCTTGCATAGAATCACTAATAGGAGGTAATGACTAGGTAATGACTTTGACCCCCCCCCCCCCCACAGGCTCTGTATGTTTTTTTGTTTTTTTGTGGTTTACACGCCAACAACTCAGGGAATAACACGTTTCGCTTCCTGGGTGTGAAGAGAAAAAAAAAAATATCTAGCTTCTGTGTGCAGGAGAAACACGAAGCTGTGGGAGCTGTGGGAGAGGCCGGAGCCCAGAGAAGTGCCTGTTGTCAGGGGAGATTACCACTGTAATGCCTATCGTAATTGCTTTGACATCCTTCACACCCGTTTCCTGTGAGCCGGCGTGCGTCGGAGCCCCGGGGTGAGAAGGGGGGGACGGGGGGGGGACGGGGGTAAAAATATACACAGGGATACAGAGCCAGTCCAGAAAACCAAAGAGACCTTTTGGCTTCACTTAAAGGCCAAAAAAAAAAAGAGAGAATGGTTATCAGAGACAACACAAAAGAGACACCGTTTGTCACTCGCTAATGTCTGAAGGGGGGGGATGGGGGAAGGAGAGAGAAGGGGGGGGGGGTGTATTGACAACTACATCACGTCTCAAATAGCAGGAAGGGCCTAAATCTGGGGTTTGGGGGGGGGAAAAGGACAAATCAGGATATTTACAGATGTTTAACTGCATTCAAAAACAACATCATGGCACCAAGACGCCAAATTTTCGTTCCAACATTTGTGAGGTGACGATCAAAGCTAACCATTCATTTAAAAGTCATCCTTTTACCAGCGGGGAGTCAGCAGGTACATGTGCAGCATGGCCATATGGTCAATAAGGAAAATAAATGAATAGCTGAAGAATAAAATACTGTGTTTTGTCGCCCCCCCCCCCCCCGAGTCTAAAACGAGAAGGTTAACGCGCCTCGTCTGCGATGGATAAATAAAACAGCCAGTGACAGACGCACATCAGTCAGCGGTAATCCGGACGGACCAGAGAACCCGCAGACACCAGGGGTTAAAGTGGGGTCACAAGGCTGCAGGGTGTGTGTGTGTGTGTGTGTGTGGGTGCGAGGGAGGGTCATGCCGGGTGATTGACAGGCCTGTCACCGTCCACCATCCTCCTCCTCTGAGGTAGGTGGAGAGACGAGAGTCGGGAAAGATCGAGGATGAAATGTGGAAAATCTCGACGCGTCAGATTTGGGTCCCTGTGGCGGTGTGATTGGTTGCGCTCGACACTTTCAGGTCGCAAACACGTGACTGCGTTTCCCAGATTGGGTTAACGTGTGGGAAGCGTGTTTTTTCATACACGTGGAAAGTTTTCCCTCCGTAGCCAGCCATAATCTGACACTGGCCCCTGCGTGAAGGATGTAAACCACGTGGTCGTTGGTTCTTTCTGTTTTGGCAGAATCTTGTTTCGACATGACAACAAAGGCAAAAACAGCGGAAACAATTTCTTGGTTTGGTGTAGACCAGATTTAAACGGAAGCCAGAGGCTCCAAAACAGATTATATAATCTGATTATCAATACATCGCCACCAAAAATATTTTTTATATTTTCCTATCAAAGTGGAGGGGGTAAAAACGGACAACAAAAAATGTGCGTTCAAGGGCGTGCGTGTGTGACACACATATCGAGTGTCGTATCATGATGTCACTGGAGACATCCCTTCCATCCCCTGAAGGTTTTTTTTTTTTTTTTAACTCTCAGACGTTTTCCTCTCCTTCTGACGAGGCCACAAAGCCGCCTGACAGATCTGAGACGTCGGCACGGTTCCAGCCAGCCAGATTAAAACAAACTTTAACACGAGAAGGAAACAAAGACAGAAAGGAAAAAAACACACACACACACACACACACACACACACACACACAGGCAGCTTATCGCTCTTGTCACGCTCTGCTCTCCATCACTGTTTCTTCACTTGTAGCCAAACACCAGTAATCCTCCTACCCTATGGGATGATGATGATGATAATAATAATAATAATGATGATGATAATGGCGGCCTGGTTGTGGCTCGTCAACATTTGACAACACACCAAAAAAAAAACTAAACAAAAAAAACGACGGTGTTGGGACAGAGCCCGAAGAAGGGGAGGAAGGAGAGTTGATAATGAGCAGTTACAGGAGGAGGAGGGCTGTGAAATGCCAGGTAATTACCCACAACTACCGGCTCTGGATTCATTTCAATATATGCCAGGTGCTCAGTGTGTGTGTGTGTACAAATAGCTGTGTGTTCACGTCCCTCTATCATTCAAAAGTTAACCATGTTTGAGATACCAAAAGACAGGAAATGAAAATAAAAATTCAAACTCTCAGGCTTATCAACTGGTGCCTGAAATAAAAATGGGATTTAAATATTTATTATATCTCTAAATTGTGACATTTTGGTCTCAAGTCGTGTGATGCATGAGCCACTTTTTTTTTTTTTTTTTTTTTTTAATTTTTTTTTGTCACGTGTGGTATCACGTGTGAATCTAAAAATCACGGCCTCTGAATCCGTGGCACGTAAAATCAGTCATAACTGATACGAATGCGATACACTCCCTTTTCTTCGACTACAAAGGTCACACAATTTCCTATTTGTGGGGTCAAAGGCATTTTCTCCTAGAAAATCCAAGATCTTCCAACGCAAACCACGGCAACATCCGTAACGCCTCTGAAAAGTCCGAGTTTTCAAACGGCGCAGGCGGCGCGTCCGGCTGCGGGAAAAATGGCGTGCGGAGGATTTATGTTGTGCAGCCAGACATGGTGACAACATTCCAATGTTTGTGTTCCTACTTTGCCAGCGTGCATATGTCTGATAGGAGCATGTGTGGCTTGTCAGTCACTGGAATCTTGGCCGTGCAGGCGCCAACACGTCAGTCCTGCACAACGCGTGTGACTGAATGTGTGGGAGAGAGACACGCGCGCGTGTGTGCGTGCGCGTCTCCCACGTGGTGAAACCTCCGGTTCAGGGCCGTCAGGGAGGGCGAGGAATGAGGACTCGGGTCCAGGTGAAATATACACCTGGACAACAGGCGACGGTTTTGAAAAAATATGAGCGATGATTCAATATCTGGTCCAAACGGAGTTTTTGCAAAATCGAAAACGGGTAAAGCGTGGGCGACTTATTTCATCTATAAATAAAAAGAAGCCGACTCTCTGGCCTCGATTATCATGGTGGCAATAGTTCAACTATTATCAAATAAACTGCCAGTCAGACTGCTGCGTCATCGCTCAGTTGGTCTTTTGACAACATTTACAAATTGTTTCGTTTTTAGTTTTTTTTTACCAGTGGTTTATAAACAGGAATTGGCCAAAGCTGATTTTTTTTTTTATTATTATCCAGAACAATGTCAACAATAAAACCGTTAATTGGTTGCCGAAAAGGTTCGACGCAGGAGGCGGAGCCATCTTGAGGGGCGGAGCTGTCCTGAGAAGCTGCTGGGTGGACCCCGCCCCCGCCCCCCTCCCCTCCTCCTCGGTGCCACCTGGCAAAGAGGCTTACCTGCGTCGGGTTCCCTCCACACAAAAGGAGCCAGAGGCCCAGGTAGCGGTTACATTATAATTTCAGCGGAGGAGGAGGAAGTGGGAACTATGGCCGGCTGGAGGATTAGGGGAGGCGGCTCTTTATCTCAGCTGCTCCCCGACTCGGAGCAGGACGTTCTCACAGCTGCTGTTTCAGGCGCGGCTCTATCCTACGCCGGGTCTAACGACAACAATGAAAAACAACACGCAACAATACAGGGGGGGACGATAATCCCAGAAATCCCGCTAAACATATATTGACCCTGCATTTTTGCCTTTGAGTTGCCTGGCGTCCATAATATTCGCGTATAACTCTCTCTCTCTCTTTGAAAAGACACTCGAACTGGCCTTGGAATTGATTTGTATACAGTGGCGTAATCTATTCTAACCATTTCAGCTAACTGTACTAATGTTACTCGTGGGGGGGGAATAAAGAAAACATATCCGCAGCAGGTGCAGAAAGGTTAAACGTATTTTTCTTCAGAGATGCTCTGTGTGTTGTTATAAATAAAATGTAAAAGACCAATAAAGAGCAGTCAGGGTAGAGTCACGGGAAAATGTTGATTTTAAAGTACGATTTGAAAAATGGTTTAGAAAAAAAATAAATAAAAAAAAATCGCCACCATTAAAATATATTAAATGATCATTTTTCATTTTGGGTGAAATTGTCCGACAAAGTGTTACTGGATTCAAGCCAGAAAGATTTGGAACGAGACAGTTTAGTCTGTAATCCCAGCGGACGCTTTTTAAAAACTGCCAGATTTCATATTAAAGAAAAAATAATAATAACACGGAGGAATTGAACTGAGTTGGTTTTGAGCTGTTAATCACTTTAACAAACGAGGGGTCAGCTCATCTCAGCGAGATCTTATTCCGGAGAACCAAACCCTCTCCTTCACACCTCCGACGTCGCATAACAACCAGAAACTCCTGATTGGTCTCCCCGCTGCAGCCCCCTGACCTTTGACCCCGCCTCCGCCGCCGTTCATTAACCGCTCGCCACCCGTGAACTCCCGCCCACAAAACCCAACACCCTGAGCAAAAACACATCTCCGAGGAAGAGTGCAATTAATTAGGCTTGTTGTGTGATCTTTTGGCTCAGGAATAAAAAAGAAAAATCTCTTTATTTTTCACACATGTTTAACACAGTGTGATGACAAACTTAAAAGAGATTATTATTATATATTTTTTTAAACATAACAAGCAACATGAGAGTGAGAGCAAAGAGCGACCGCTTTGCATTTCAAGGCTTTAATTATTATTATTAATTGTATCATTATTATATGTATCATTATAAATTATTATTATTTTTATTATTATTATTATTATTATTATTATTATTATTATTATTATTATTATTATTATTATTATTATTATTATTATTATTATTATTATTATCCAGCAGATGCTTCCACAGTCTGAATGTGAATGGAAACACAAACATGAAAAAGCGTCAGGGTGAATAATAAGAGATCGACAGACTCACGGGGACTTCCACATATTTGGCAGCAGCTTTGACCTTTCACGCGGGAGGGGGGGGGGGGGGGGGGGGGGGGGGGGGGGGGGGGTGGGGGGGGGTGGGGGTGGAGAGGAGGAGGAGGAGGAGGAGGAGAAGATTGACACTGAAGATCTGGTTTCCAGTAAATCACAGGTTTCCTGTTTGAGAGACAGCTCGCTGCCGCTCTCCGTTCACGGGGGGAAAAAAAAAACAAAAAACATGGCGACTCACCGTGAAGGAGAGGATGGAGGAGAAGAGCGTGCCTTCATCGTATCTGGAGAGTTTGGAGAGGACGCCGTCTAAAACACCGGCAAACTGCAGACACAGACACACAAAACACAACAACTTGGTGCCCTCATTGAAAATTGCAAATGAGTCATTAGTGTTGTTATTTCTATTATATCGTTTTCTTCAAACCAGAGTGGAGCTGAAGCCCCACCCAATGGAAAAACGCATTAAAATACAAAATAAATAAAAGAAATACAAAAAAAACAACTCACGGAAGTAAATAAATATATTTGTAAAAAATTCCCGAGAGACTATCAAATAAAATATTCCAAAAAAATAATGGAAAAAATGTATTTAATTGAATTTCAAAGGAAATATAATATGTCAATAGCAAAAGACATATCCTGTCACGACAGACAGTGAAACTCCAGTCAGCTCCCACGAGAAATATTGAAAAAAAAAATATATATATATATATATATATATGAATGAAAACAATAAAATAAGAAGAGATGAAGACGATTCACCTTTGAGATGAGGGAGGAGACCATCTCTTTGAACGCCTCGTCGATCAGGACATCGATTTTGGAGTGGTACTGTTGCTGGAGGGGGGACGTGGAGGGGGGGGGGGACGTGGTTTGGGTAAATCAAGAAGGGAAATATTTTAATATTATTTTATAATATCATTTTTTCCAACAAAAGTGATGGACACAAAGACGCCCAACAACAATATTGTCTGTGCTGTGAAAAAAAACCAACAACGCTCAGTATGAACATCAAGTCTACAGAGACGCACAAAAACACGCGCGCGCACACACACACACACACACACACAGACACACGCGCACACAAGGCGAGGTGTGAAAACCTTCCCATCCGTGCAGCGCCGCTGAGTTAAGCAGCTAATAGGACCATTATGTCTCTGAATGACATTCCCGTCTGAGCTGGAGGATGGAAAAAAAAAAAAAAAAAAAAAAAGCGAAGGAATCTGAAGGATACTTTTTTGTGCGTCTGGCGCACAATTAGAGCAGCCTTGTATTCCTCTAAAGCACCGGTCCAGCTGCGAGGACCAAAGGCTCACACCAGATTCAATTAATCCGCCATTTCATGTCTCGTTCGCCCCCCACCTCCTTTTGCTCTCTCTCTCTCTCTCTTAAAAAGAGAAAAAAAAACATATTCATGGCAGCGAGAGGAGAGGAGAAGCAGAAGGAAAAAAAAAAAAAGAAAGAAAAAAGGCTGGGCGCTGAAAGGCGGCCGCAGCAGGGGGAGTTCATCTCTCAGCCACAATGAACCTTTCACTGGCCGTCTAAAGAAGGCCCAAATTAAAAATGTTCAATCAACAAAGCACACGGATCGCTGACAAATTGCGGGTCCGGCGGGGTCGCCGCCGCCCGCACGGATTTTCTTCTTCTTTTACTCTCCACAAAGTCTGCAAAATGGCAGCCCTTCTCTTTCAGGAGCAGGCTGAATCTTTTTCTGGCCAATCTGGAGAGCTCTTTCTTTTATTCCTCTTCTTACCTTAATTAACATCGCTGCTTTTGCTGCCTTTCCCCCCCCCCCCCTAAAAAAAAAAAAAAAAAAAAAGCAGAGAGGAGGAGGAGGCGAAATTGTGCAAATAGTTCCACCTAAAAAGAACAATAATTGCCTTTAAAAACATTTATCTGCTCTTTGAATGAAATGTTTCACAGGCGCGGCTCGATTTAAACGACCTGAGCCCAACAAAAAAAAATCACTGCCGACAAATTGAGTGTTTTCATTCATTTCACCTAATCACCATTTAGGGCCTCTCAAAGCAAAATACATGAGCACAGGAGGTTTTAATCTGGATTAAACTGCTGCTAATCTGGCAGGCGGAGTGTCCCGCACACAAAAAAACGAAAAAACAATTATTTACTAAATGACCATTAAATGGTGGATGATAAACGGCGGAGAGCTCTGGCTTCACTAAAGGGGGCTGATCACACTTCTCAGAGGTCAGAGGTCAAGGAGGAGAAAAGTAGAAGGGATTTAACCAACACTCGGAGGAATGTAAAAAAACAACACAATGATGTCCGCTTCATTTACATATTGTGGCGCTAACAACACGTTTAACATATTGAGCACACACCAACTCACAATGCTTGAACACACAACTCAGATGGGGGAGGCAGGGACACGCAAACATTTCAAAATAAAAGCTCATGGACAATAGAGGAAATATGAATCAAGGACTTGCTTTGATTGATTGACACTTTTTGATGTTGTGATTTTTTTTTAGAATGCACACAACTCCTCTCACTGCTCTTACCCAACTACAGATTCACATGAACTACATAAAACAGATTCAAGTAAAAAAACAGGCCATTGATTTCTCAGGTTAGAATTAGATTTTCTTCATAATTCATATTTGTGTTTTTTTTTTAAGAATGGGATCATTTACACCTGTGTGTGTTCAATTGATCAAGAACATTTAAGGCACAATAATACGACAATCATTTTTACATAAAAAAAAAGATAATTAAGGATTCAACAGAGTCTAGACTCTTGACGATCCTGCCATGGGTTGAATTCATGTTTTTGACGGAGGTGTGTGTGCGTGAGGGAAAAAAAAAAAAAAAGGAATGAGGCGATGGAGGAAACTTACCCATTGTTTGTCAATCTGGGATTCAAACAATGATGATGAGAAGGACACATGGACATGAGGGACGGGAGGACGTGAGACGGGGAGAAGAGAGGGAGACATGGTCAGCATGGCAAATAAAAAAACTAAAATACTGGTCACATTTAAATCCATTTGCTAATTTAAATGATCTTCAATAACCTTTTTTTTTTAATAATAATAATAATAAAAAATACCAACTTGGAAAAAATGTATATATTTCAGCATTTAACGTGAAAATGTAAAATCAAAAGTCATCTTTTTTTCACGTGGTCTAAAATGAAAAGAAATAAAAAGACTAAAACAGCCCGTGTGTGTGTGTGTGTGTGCACGCGTGACGTGCAGATGCCGCTGGGTCGGTGTGATTGTGCGTCTCTCTGCAGGCATGTATTCAGAGATAAATGGACAGATGGTGTTTTCGGCTTGTGGAAAGTGGAGAGGAGAGGAAGCTGAAGGTTAAGAGAGCAGCGAGCTTAGCTATCCGTCTCCGAGGGCTTCGCTCTCAGCCGAGCCAAGGCTGAAGACACACGCGCACTAACACACACACACACACCTGAAAAGGGCCACGTTTCAGGGTCTCAGCTGAGAGCCTGACTCGACCTCGTCTCTGAAATAAAAGACGTCTGACAGACCTTCACTCTGAGATTGACCGACGTGCATCTTCAGGGATTCAATCTGATGTTTTGGGCACAAAAAAAACGAAACCCAGATATTCTGCTACTTCAGTTTATTTAGCTTGTTTCAGTTATTTATCATTTGAAACCGAAAAACGGAAAGGATAAGGAAATCAGAGCCCGATCAGATGAAATTCACTGCACCAATTTTTTTTTTTTTACTATTATATTTATAGAATTGAAGGTTTTAGTTCTCAATGATCTCACTATAAAAGCTCTGAAACAAAACCTTAGTTATGGTTCATGAATAACTTAAAATCATTTCAGTTTCCTCTCAAGCCACTAGGTATATCATAAACACGAGAATGAAACGTTTGTGATTTCTTCATGGGTTTGTATATTTTCAAAGAAAAAAAGTAAGTGATGACTTTGAGTGTTTTTTGTGCAAGACACACACACACACACAGTGATGGGTTTACCTCCTGACCCGTGTCCAGCACACACAGTTTGGCGCACTGCTTCTTGGCGTCCATCAGCACGTTGAACATGGTGCAGAGCGACAGCGGAAGGCGGAAATCCGTCGACTTACTCGACTTCTGCATCTTGGCGTCAAACGCACATTTCGTCCTGGAGGCACCAAAAGGGGGAGGAGTTTAGTGGCAGGCAGTTTAAAAAGAAATAAATACAGGTTGTGACACAGATGTGCAGAGGGCCCACCTCTTGACGCATGCCTCCATCATGTCGCTGGCCATCAACTTCAGTCTCTGCTCCAGATGTTTGGCGAACTCGGGCTCGGGCCAGTGGAGGTCCAGCACGAACATCTGGAGAGCGTCCAGCTTCCAGAACAAATCCTCGGAGGTGGCCGAGCCGTTACTGGGGAGGAGAGGTTTAGCGGGTTATTATTATTATTATTATCATTGTCATCATTGTCATCATTGTCATCATTGTCATCATTGTTATTATTATTATTATTATTATTACTGTTGTTATATTATATATTCACACCCTGTTTACATGGAGCTGTGGTGTGTGTGTGTGTGTGTGGAGGCTGCATGAACAGGAAGTTTCACATTTTTCCATTTTTCCAGATAAATATTTTCAGGTCCTACAGTGGAAAAAATATGAAAATGCTTCATTTTTAAATATGGATCATTTTTAACCCAATTCTGTCACTTTTCTTTCCTGGTAGAATGATCATGTGGGCACACATCAGAGGAGAAATAAAACGAGTGGAGGAAGACGAGTGTGATTTCTTCCTGTTGAGCTCCTTCAACAAGTTTTTTTTTTTTTCTGGATTTCAGATTCAGAAACATAATCTGAAGGATGAAACAGAGACAGATGGACGTCTCCACGCCTTCTCCCCTGCGCACAGGTTCCACGGCGACACATGGCAACGACATCCAAGTGTACAGCGCCTGGCTACAACCACAGTCACTGGAGGAGGGGGAGGGGGGGGGGGTTTAAAATCAGCGCCGCTCACTCCCTCACTTTTCTCACTTCGCCTTTAAAAGACTGTTACCTTTAACAAGTGGCGCTCAGGAAAAAAAAACAAAAAAAAAAAACGCCGTGGGCCGAGTCGGCGGTGCAATTAAACGCTCTGTGGTGAATCCCCCTCATGTCTAATTAGTGCCGCTCCTCTCCGAGCGCTCCCCGGGGAGCGGGACGATCCCACTCGCCCGTCTGTGCTCACTAACAAAGTGCCAGATTCTCTCTCTCTTTTTTTTTTTTTCTTTCCCGTTTTATTGGATCTTGGAGGGCCAAAGAGAAAGTGAGGCGCTGGGTGTTGTGGGAAAAGGCTGGAGGAGTCTTTTTTTTTTTTTTTTTTTTAAGATGCACCACCCTCAGCCATCAGCCTCCCGAGATAACCTCCACCAACATGGTGATTCAGTTGTCACTCACTGTAAAAAAAAACAAAACAACATAAAATGTAAAAAAAAAAATAATAATAATAATAATAAAAATCAAAGGAGACTCTGGAGTGGAAAGTGGAGGACTGGAAAATATATTGAATGAATAGAAGAAGCCCCATTCATCAGTGTGTATAAGAAATGTCTGTTGATGAAGTGTCGGAAACATAAAGGCATTACATTTATAGAGTTACATTTATAGAGTGTTTTTTTTTTTTGATTGACATTTAGCTGCAGGCATCCAGTGTTTCTCACTTGAATAAACATTGTGCACTTTTGGTCTGTTCCGATTCTCCATGTTTTGTCTACATCATTGAAATAAAAGATGCTCCTCATGTCAGAGACCCCATCTCAAAAAGTGCTTCTTCAGAATATTTGTGATTTCCTCCTTAAAGTTTTGGCGATGAACAGGTTTTTGTTATGGGATATAAAAAAAACAAAACAAACAACAACACAACATCTCTCGACTCACAAGATGTCGGGGAGATTGATTCCTTGCAAGCTGCAACACAAAATTCAACCCATGTGTTATTATTAGTATTATTAATGTGGATTATTCTTCACATTGTGCCACCTAACATGGATGCATCACACACACACAATCTCTGCTCCGACTGAACCTCTCACCTGGTGCATACTGTCCACTTAAAAAAAAGAATAAAATAAATAAAATGAAATGAAATCTAATAAATAAACATAACAACAGCGTGACAGCAGTTTGGTGAATTTATATAAAAAATATATGTGAATACATTAATTTGACTTTCAAACTTGAGCAGGCGGGGCAGGACAAAAAATGAACGGTATTTGTGCGCGGTGCAACACACATGCAGACGCACAAAACAGCTGCGACTCCACTGGAGGGTTTACAAGACAGACACGGGACGGTCCCAGCTGGAGGTCTTCGCCCAAAAATGTTTCTTTCTTTCCCCCCCCCCCCCTCATTGTCCAATTGTGGATTTGTGTCAAGATTTGTGTCGACCCGTTCTTGGGGTTGGTGTAAAGACCTCCAGCCAGGACCCGAGTGTCGTACGTACGTGTTCTCGCACAGCGGTCCCATCCAGGCCGGGGCTGAGAACGTGGGCATCTGAGGGAGCGCGAGAGGAAGGCTGGGGACTTTGGGAAGAGGGACGCTGGCCAGATTGTTAGTTAGCGACCTGGCGGTGGCGAGGGCGACGGAAGGGAAGAAGAAAAAGGAGGAGAAGAAAGAGTGACAATAACCCCTTCTTCACCGCACTCAGAGACAAAGAGAATAGTAACCACTAATTATAGAGAGACATTTCCTCCACGCTACGTGTGTGTGTCCTTGTGTGTGTGTGTGTTCAGATGGGTCCTGCTGGAAAGGCAACAACAGATAATCACCGCTCGTAGTAAACAAGATACAAACCGCAATATTAGACGGTTTCCACTATGAAGCACTGAAACCGATCCAATTTCATAAATGCCATAAAATGACCTCTTTCAGCCAAAAAAACGATGTTTAAAGGTCCATTAGGAATGAAGACAGGAAGTGGGGGACAGGAAGTGGGTGGGCGAGGGGGACGGGAACTTACTTGACGGACTGCCAGGTCTCCTGCTCGAAGCCGCGGTGGATGGACTGGGCGATGGAGGACTCCATCAGGTCGATGTAGCGCACCACCAGGGGCACGAAGAGGTCCTGCAGGTGTTTGTGGAAGGTCCCGTTACAAAGGTGAGCTGGAAGAAGATTAAAAAAAAAAAAAAAAAGATTATGAAGAATTCAAAGTGTTGAAAGAGACGACATTCATCCTCCATCATTTGTGACGGACAAATGCTTCAAGGCTTTCACAGCGCGGTTAAATGGAAAAAAAAACAACAACAAAAAACGACATACCAAAATATATACTATGTAAC
>JAFBJU010002392.1:61837-77702 GCA_016785305.1 Colistium nudipinnis
CCTCCCTCCCTCCCTCTCTCTCTCTCTCTCTCTCTCTCTCTCTCGGGGGGCCAGATGGAGGGCCCCTCTCAGACGATGAGGGCCAGTTAATGGCACAGGTCCATTCAGACGAGTGTTGCTCAAGGTCTCGGGGGCTGTTGCTTTCACACCGCGCGCACAATGTGTTCACAAGGCGAGCTGAATAACAGCACGCAGATGCAGGGAGGTCTCCACACACACACACACACACACACGCACACGCACAAGCCCAGCATCTATTATAGTGTGTAAAAAAAATAATAATAATAATACCCAGACTGCCTCTCTTCATTCATGATGCTGCGAAAGGAGCACCGGCGCGGTTTGATGCGTTTTTTTTACATCACTTTACAGATGAGCATTTCGAGGTTAAGATGAATCAAAGCGTTAAAAGAGTTGAAAGATAAATAAATAAGCCATCTCCTCCTCTTCCTCCTCCAGGCACTCTGTGCAGGACCAAAACATCACAACCTTTTATTCTTTTCTAATAATGATGAGGATCATGAAGACGGATGTAAAAAGTTATCCAGAGTTATCAATTTGTAGTTTTCGCCTCCTTAGTGATAAATCATTCTTAATAAATATACTTCATAAATAAAAGCACATTTATATTGTCAGTTTGATCTTCTCACATGCACATACATGATCTTCAAAAAAAAATTCCGGCCTTCTACTCATTCCTACAGCAAATAACGCCGGATTCAAATTCTTCCTTTAATTATTAATAATAATAATAATAGTGCCAGTGACACTAACATTTTGTTAAAATCAATCAATCAATAAATTGCGTTTGCTTTAAAACCCAATCAACGCGCGAGAAGGTCTTCCTACCTAAAGTGTGTGATCTGGTTGTCCAGCAGAGCCATGAGTCGAGCCCTGATGGCCTCAAACTGCTCCTTCTCCTCCACGCTCACCGTCCCCATCCCATCAGGCCTGGAGACAAACACACACACACACAAAACAACACCCAGTCAAATGACACGCAGGGTACACGCGTGATTCCTATAATAGCCTGGTTGAATGGCATTCATTTTGACCATCGCAAATGTAGGCTTTAATCTACAATTAATATAAAATCAACATTTCTTGGTGGATGTGGTTCAGGTGAAAGTGTCCAGGAAAGGGAGGGAAGGGGTCATTAGAGGCTTTTAATGTGAAGAATGTACAGGAAGTGCGGAGTTAACTGAAAGTAGCTTGAAGGCAATTGAAACCTGAAAAAAAAAATATTCATGGACACATAATAAAATGTGACAAAATAGACTTAATGCAAAAAAGAAATTGTTATTAAAAAGAAAAATTTCCGGTGGTCAGCTAAATTCAACATTTTCAAATCCAACTTTGGAGTATTTTCTGTATTTTGTTGATGTGCCGTTCACATTTCAGCAGGAGAGCTCTCTTTATCAAAACTTACACTTACGCTGCAAATACCAAGACATGAGTTTGATTCTTTTTTTTTTTTTTTTAAACCAAACCAAGTGATGGAGCAGCCAAACTCTCCACGCTGACCTCAAAGTCAACCAGTCTAACACACAGCTCGTCTTCCTCCTCCTCCACAGCTCATCCGGCCAGTGGGAAGAGAGAGACCACAAAGGGAGAGAGAAAAAAAAACAAAAAAAAAACTCTTGGCTGAGGGCTTCATTAATGTCTGTAAAGCTTTCTATCCCTGCTTGCCTTCCTCTGAATAGGCACTCTGGCAAAAAAAAGGGGAAAAAAATGCAATCAGGACCCGGAGCGCCCAGCCTTGACTTTGTGTGCAGCTGAAAGATAAAAAAAAAAAAGAAAAAAAAAAAGCAGCCTCTCCAAAACGGCACTCGCAGTCGCCCGGAGGG
Source organism: Colistium nudipinnis (assembly GCA_016785305.1). NCBI lineage: Eukaryota > Metazoa > Chordata > Actinopteri > Pleuronectiformes > Rhombosoleidae > Colistium > Colistium nudipinnis. Next base: position 63,685 of record JAFBJU010002392.1, read on the forward strand.
AAGAAGCGAGGAGGTTGTCCGTTAATGAGTTGTTCATATGAAAAGAAACCTCCGCTGGTTCAGCCCCTGACCGCTGCACCTCCACTACCAACAACTGCAAAGCCCTGAATTAAAGATAAAAAAAAAAAAAAAAACTCAAATAAAGAAATCATAAAAAATGTGACCAACAGCAGAAGCGCAGTGCAGCAGCCAAGAGTGTCAAATATATAATGCCGATATATATATAATAGGTTAAAATACAGTCATTATTAATGTGTGTGTGTGCTGTCAACGTGTGCCCTTAAAGACTTAATTATTATAATCTAGATAATTAAGTGAATAAATCCAGACACATCATAATATTATACAAAGAAATGATGAAATAGAAAAGAAAAAATTTCAAAAAGCATTCAATAAAACTAAATAAACTAAAAAGTAGCAATATAAATTATGCACACAAAAACAAGGAAGAGAAATTCAATTATTCATTCAAAATAAAAAGTTAATTACATATCAAAGGCTGTTTGGAAATTAAAATGATACACAAAAGCTTTTATTGTGAAAATAATACACTTATAATTGATGATAACTATCGGTAACTATTCAAATCTAAATAAGCCAACGAAAATAAAGTGCCCAGCTTGCGGACACGTGTATCTGCAGAGAGTTTGAAGTGTGTGTGATTTGTGCGATGTATGAAGGCGGAGGATGACAACAGGAAGTGGTCAGCGCCTCTCTTCAGCTCCACTCCACTCCATTCATTGGCTAATGAGAGGCAAGCCTCTCCTACAACAGCACTTGTCAGCACAACTTCTAAACCCTGTTGTTCCCAAAATCTGTCAATTCATTACCCCTCAACACCCTACACACAAATTTCCACACACACACACACACACACACACACACACACACACACACACACACACACACACACACCCCCACCCCACCTCCCACAGCTCCTATTTTACAAGCACCAGTTAATCTTTAGTGAACATAAAGCAGCGTGTTCGGGGGGGGGTGTGCGTGTGCGATAAATTCATATAAAGGCCAGAAAAAACTTGCTTTCAAGACGAGGCAGCCGAGGAGACCGCCGCACTCTGGATCTCCGTATACAAATTTAGGAAATTGCCACAGCAATAATAATAATAATAATAATAATAATAATAATAATAATAATAATAATAATAATAATAATAATAATAATAATACATTATGATAACAATAATCCTACATACATTTATTATAATACGTTTTTTTTTTTTTAAGTGAGTCAAGTGATAATGATTTTGTTTCCATCAAGCCACCCTAAATGGTAAGAGTGAAGCTTCTAAAATAACCATTTATGGGAAATATGATGCCACAGCACAAATGCATCCAAATCTAGGGGTTCAGATACATAAGTGAAAAAAGGAAATATTCATGTTAGAAGCCTGAAAATTGTATATATATTTTTTTTTTCGTTTATCGACTCAGCGATTTACTAGTCACCTCAGTGATCAGGGATGTTATTGAGACCATTATTGATGGGTTATCCTCTCCACCTGTCTGAGTGAACAGTTTCCCACAGGGTCAGAGAGCCCTCTGGCTGATTGTGGGTTCGTTCGAGAGCAGCTGGGAAATCTCCAACTCCGAAAAGCTGCAGTGTTTCAGGAAACGTCAGAAAATGTTGTTTTTTTTTATTTAAATCATAAATGCATTATCGCCATAAATGTGAGTCAGGGTTAAATATTAGAGGAATCATTTCACAGTTGGAGATGGCCGCACAATTCATTTCATTCAGGATCTGTGGAATAAAAATGCTTTCTGCAAATGGGAGTCACAGCCTCCACTTCCTCTCTGGATCACAGTTTGGACAGAAACGGAATCAGGCGAAGAAGGAGTTGGCTGGGAGCCAGAGAGAGACACACACAACACGAAGACACAAGGCGGTGGTGTGTGTGTGTGTGTGTGTGTGTGTGGGTCGGCCATAAAATCCACTCAGATGTGTGTGTTCATGCTCCGGCTGACACGGCGGAGTGGAGAGCGAGGCGACAGCTTGTCGGGCTTCAGACACATTGTTGCGGCTAAATGAAGCGAACGCGTTGGAGGGGGGGGGGGGGGCTTTGTGGGGCTAAATGAGGGGGGGGGGGGGGGGGGGGGGGGGGGGGGGGCTTTGTGGACTCAGGTTAGTGTGTTTACACTCCATGTGGCTCCTGTGTAAACGATGAGCATCAGCCCCGCGGCGGTCTGCTGCTGCTGGCGGTCTGGACGAGGGTTTGGTCGCGAGCGGCCTGACAGGTCACCGGGCGTGGACGCCACTTCACCTCAGGAGGTGTGGGCGGGAGATGGGTCTGAGTGACAGCTGATCGTGTGGTGTCACCTCTGAGGAGATAAGGGGGGGATGCCATGGTGCGAATGGCGAGGGGAGGAGGGTGAGCGGGGGGGACGAGGTAAAAGCTTCTGTCACATCCCCTAGTCGAGGTGGCGAGAGGAGGAAAATGGGACGTGACAGGTGAGCGTCCGTCCCCTCCCGGCTGTGCTAATGCTCCTTTAACCCCGATCTGAGTTCAAACACGCTCCGTCTCACCTGAGCAGGCCGCTGTGTTGACGACAATAACACATGAGCGAGGCCACGGCTCACAAAACTCAGGTCAGCGTGCTGTTTGATACTTTTTTTTTTTTTTCTTTTTCAGTCTCGCTTCCGCTGCTTTTACTCCTCAGGGTGGAGTAAAAACATGAAGCATAATGAGGCCTCTGTATTGCATTCCTTTTACAACCCCCCCCCCTTTTTTTATGCCGAAAGCTGGTCAATGAAATGAAATATTAAATAATCTGAGAACGTTCAGATTAACGGATCGATCTTGAAAACATAAAAGAAACGTTCTATATATTTATGTTTCATTATTATATATATACAGTATATATATGTGTCAAAACTAACTCTGTGACCCTGGACCACGAAGGGTTAACCACCGTTTGTTGGTGTCTTTTTAAACTGAGGAAACATTGTTGCCCCCCCCGCCCCCCGAGATCCGGCGTGCGTTTCCTGCGGTTTCTTAAAAGCACAGTCTGAATATAAAATCTCCTTGAAGTATTAGTCAAGTACCCTCCTGCTGATGCGTCTCTCTTTGTCCTCCCGAGTTTCAATCTCGTCGAGCAGCCCCTCCAGGGGCAAAAAAAAACCTCCACTTCTGTAATCAAGTTTTTTTTCCCTCCACCTCCGACTGCACCCGCCATCCCCAAAAATGAAGATTTTTTTTTTTATTTAATTTTTTTTCCCATCCACACCCACTCAGACAGCTCCAGGAGCCCTGAATGGGCATCAATTATTCAAATTAAAGCTCCAACTGACAAAAAGCCAATTCCGGTCTCTCTCTCTCTCTCTCTCATTCTCCAATTTATCTGTCTGCGATTAGCTGGAGAAGCTAATCATTATGCTTTCTAATTGACTAAATGAGACGACAAAGAGAGAAAGCACAGATATGAGTAATTAGCAGCCGGGGGAGTCAAGCAGGGGCTTCTGGGAGTGAAGTGGAGAAGTGGAACTGAGCTGCAGCGGCGCCCGTGCCAACGAGTGGCTAAAAGACACGGGTGCTGCTCATATCTGGGGAGTTTCGGGGCTGAGGAGCGCAGGCCTGGAGGCGACGACTCCAAACCGTGGAAGGCAAAAAATTCATAAGCCATAAAACCCTGAGAAGTTCACAACGGCAAAGCTAGGAAAGGAAATATGACTCCGGTGAGTCGGAAAGTCATTTGTGATATATGAGGCACGGATTTATTCTATTCATGTCTAAAATCAGTGCTTTAACCAAGTGGTTATAAATATAACCAAATTCTCCACGTCACACAGCCTGCAGGTGCACAATCTGTGGCAAACAAACGTGGTCCAAAAGTTTGCAATAATTAAACCATCCACTAGGGAATGAAGATTCTGAGATTGAGATTAAGAAACTGTAGTTTGACCAGTTCTCCTTAATAAGATGTTAACATGGCGATGAACACAGAACAAAGAGAGTCTTGTAAAACGTATGTTTCAATTAAAATTCATTAAAAAGTCATTTTGACTGCCATAAATCTGAATTTGAATTTATAAACGTTGACGTGAAATAAATGGCGCGTCTACACTGTATGATTTAATTGTATTTGTGCATTTTTTGGGCCACGCAACTTTTGTTTTTATGACGTCTGCCGTACCTGTTTCCATGGACGTGGGAGACGCAGAAGGCGTAGCTGTAGTGCAGCAGCGTGGGGTCGACCAGCGCGTTGGTCTCCGAATAATCCATCAGGCCCTTCAGGTAGCTGAGGTGGCGGTGGCAGCCGCGCACGCCGTACCTGGCGCAGTACTCGTCCAGGACGAACACCTGACCCGGGCTGAACCAGCCCTGAGGACGCACACCACACACACACACACACACACAACAGAGTCATCATTCAGATTAAAGTTAAAGTTTTTTTCAACAAATTGATTTCTTCTCCACTCTTTTATTTTTGCAGTAATTATTTAATATATGGACGAGACCACCATCACTGTAATAATGGTAAAAAAAAAAGTATCAAAAGCAATTTTTATTTTAGTGCGTCATTTTGGTTTGTGATGAACTCCGCCAAAAAAAAAAAAAATCACAGCCTCCCTTTCACAGCTTTCTGTTGCCATGGGAGACACCAAACCAATATTGGCCACCTCTGTGACTCCTCAAACTCCTCAAGGATCCTCAATACTTTTTTTAACACAATTAAACAGAAAAGATCAAAGGTCAACCCCTCAGCTATTAATTCTTGCCTATTGTAAAAAAAAAAAAAAAAAAAAAAAAAAAAAGGAAAGAAAGAAGCGGAGAGGTGTGGAACGACTGGAACAACCGCGAGATGTTCATTAGTTCACTCATCCTGCACGTAATCACTAAATTAGGCGTGAATCTTACATCGCTAATTAAGGTTCCTCACGGAAGGAACATTAGCAAATTAGCACTTCGACAAGCCGATGCTGCGCACACACACCAACACGTACCCTGACAAACGTGGTACTCCACCCGGCAACAAGCGACCCAAGAGAGAGAAGGAGCTTCACACAAACAGTTTCAGCTTTTACATACGTGTCTTAAAAGTTGAAATTCTTGTTAAATCGAAACTTTACACATTTAACGAATAAAAAAAATGGTGTTGTTTGCCATTTGTTGTTTGTATATTTCCAGCGGCCTCAAGTGGCTGTAGTAAATATGACGGGACCCTAATACGAATTATTTGAGGCTTTATCATGTTTTTACATATTGTGCATTGTTGCAACCATGACGACAACGGTCCAGTCGAGTTTCCAATATAATGTGTTTACCAGTATTAAACGACGATTAATATTGATTAATAAAGACTTGAGCTGCCTGTCAAGAGGGTCAACTGGACCTGGCAGATTTGATCCTCTGCAGGCCTTTTAGTGTGCCCTCCTCCTCCTCCTCCTCCTCCTCCCTCTGCTCGTGTCCTTCCACTCCTCAGTTTGTTTTTCTCTCCATTTTCTTTCTTCTTTCATCTTTTTTTTTTTTTTTTTACTTCTTCCTTCCCTCCATCTGTGAGCTCGAGCTATTTATAATCACACCACAGACAGAGAGAGAGAGAGAGAGAGAGAGAGAGAGAGAGAGAGAGAGAGAAAGAGAAAGAGAGAGAGAGGGGGGGGGGGGCGTGAAGCGACAAGATGTTCCTCTGTGACAAACAGATGGGGAACTCCAGTCTTGGCGCTGACCGCTCAATTAGCGGCTAACGAGCCGACTGCCTCGTTAGCTCCGTCAGCCGCGGCCGCTCGTCTCGGTGTCCGCCGCCTCCCGCCGAGGAGTGACACAACCCCGCCAAAAAAGTGAGAGCAGCATGCGGTTTCTGAAGCTGCGAACTGCCTGACACGCGGCGAGAGGAAGAAAATGTTCAGGATTCTTCGCCTGGTTGTTTTTTTTTGGTTATTTGGCACTCAAAGTCATTTCAGGGTCCAAAAAAAAAAAAAAACTTCTCCCGACCTCAACTGCCATTTGAGTCTTCATGACACGCACAGTGATATCTACCAATCTATATTCAAGATAAGAACATTTCAAAAAGTATGTAGGAGGATAATTTGAGGGTTCCAACCTTAAAAAAGTACTCAATCTGTAGAAATGTCTAAATCAGCGAGTGTTCTTGAAGTAGTCAGATTACTTAACTATTATTGAGTCAGTTTTAGCTTTATCAATTATATATGTTGGTTTGGGCAATTTAAGAAGAGACACGACGAATAGCTTAATTCCAAGGAAGATAAACAGACTCTTAGTGTTTTATATTTTGCAATTTTAAAGTGACAACTGTGTGTCCATTTTTTGTCTTATTTTTGGCTGGACTGATGTTGACTAGTGATCTCTGTGGTATAATAAAAAAAAATGGAATCCATCCATCCATCCATCCTCGAGGAGTCTGCTCCCAGTCTGGTAGGATGTGATCGTTTTCTAAAATTACCATTATTAATGACTTTATTAAAAAAAAAATTATTCACGTACCACCACAGAAACCTGGATAAAAAAAAAAAAGAAAGCGCCCTATAATTAGCAGGTCTCCACAGTGAGTAACTGGAGGTGAAACCCGTCTAACTGTCGTGTTGCTTTGACGAGTCAGGGGAAAAAAACGCTAACGGCGCTTGCAGCACCAGTGCTGTTGCCGTGGTTACCCGCAGATTCCTGCACCTTAAGCGCCCGATTCAACAAACAGTTACACTTGACCTCTGGAGTGTGCACGTACGTGATTGGCTGGGAGGTGTCTGTTACACGAGGTTTCAAGGCTATGGTGTTAAAAAAAAAAAAGCCTCCGGGTCTGAACCCGGAAAAATCCCGTTAGCTGTACAAATTCTGAATAAATGTGTTCCTCACGCTATTAATATATTATATTATGGATATGTCTTTACTTATTTTTCGTCTTTTAGCTTCTCATTGATGGTACCTGGGAATATTAGCTAAACCAAATATAGCATCAGTATCATTTTAGAGGTGTCAAATATTAAAATGGTTTGTCCCATGGACACAAGTCCAGTATATCAATATTTCTCTTTAGTAATTAGATAACCACTTTAACGACTTTAATTATTAGTATAGTATTATTCACAATTAAACGTGAACACGCAAACATAAGCAAAACTCGTCCCGTTCTTTGCTGAGTGGCTTTTGTTGTTTGTTTTTTTTTTTTTACTTTGAGGGTCAGCGGTTTAACGCGATCTTTCTTCTTCTTCTTCTGCAGATTCCTCTAATTGGAAAGGGGGGCCCCGACCGTGTGCACGCATACGTCCCAGTCATTATACTCAAGAGTCCATAAAGGAAGGGGCTCCACGCAAAGTTAATTTGAAAACAAGACACGGGAGCTTGAGTGGACACCTGCGTCCTCCAAAAAAGTAAAAAAAAAAAGAAGACAACAAAGTCCAATAATTAGTGAAGCCATAACATCACAACTTCTTTGGTTTGAATATTTTTCTTCTTCTTTGGCTTTAATAGTGGTTTAAAATTCCCTTCTTCCAACTCAAAACTGCAGAATCTAAATAAAATTTGATGTTTAATAAAAAAAAAAACAATAATTACCTCTCTATTCCCTCAGTGCAGCCTGTTAGGCATGATGCATTATGGGATTTAATGATGTATCTTGAGTTCTCAGCTGTGAAGATGAGCCTCCTTTCTGTCTCCAGGAAGAATAACGCTCCTCCGCAGCAGAAAGCCACTCTGACTACTGTGTTGGTTTATAATCTCTGACTTTTGTGTTGCCGTGTGAACGTTGAAGTAGGATTTCAGTTTTAAGCCCATTGGAGGAACCTTCAGCAGTCAGAAAGTCAATCTGGAGCTCAGGCCTCCACCAGCAGTTTTGACCCTCCAGACTTCAGAGGGAACCACAGTCTGCGGGACTCGAACCAAAAACTACTGCCAAATGACTGTTGTCGTTGTCGTCGTCAGGCTCAGCTCTTTGTGAACCAAATATGACCTCGTCTATGAAGACGCGAATCCCGACAGATGTCCCCCTCCCCACACGCACACCGAGGGCGCCGGCCTGTTCTCAGAGGGTATGCTCAAAGGGGGACACAAAGACCTGGAGGTCTGACAAAAGGCCGAGGAGAAAAGAGGCGTGAATGGGCCGGGGCTAATTGCTGAGCTAAAGGAGGGCGCCCTGGTGAGGCAGGTAGAGAAGTGAAAGAAGCACAGATGTCCCTCTGGTGAACATCTCCTCGTTCTGTCGCTTTTCAAAAAAAAAAAAAAAAAAAAAAGACCTGAACACAACACAACCCAAGGAGCCCAGTCCTCCAGATCCGCCTTGACTTCAGAGGAGAGTTTTCAAGTCTTCATTTGTTTGTTCGAGGATGAGTTTAACCTCCCTGCACGAGGAGAGGAGCTCCTCAAGTGGGGAAAAAAAGGGTCTTCGAGGAGAGACGGATGGGAAAAAAAAGAAGACCCGTCTAATCCTGGGTTGTATTTGCTGGAGTCGGAGAAGAAAATTTGTTGCAACCGACGACCAGTGTTCTTAAACACAAATCAATCAGAATATAGCTTTTCTGTAAAACCAACAGGAACGAGGGGCCGATTACTCATCACGAAGAAAAACATCATAAAGAAAACAAGAAAAGTATAGGTAGCAAATAGAGCTGTTAGTTTTTAAATCGATAGATTGATGTTATTTCTGGGTCGCTCGCGAAATGATCGTTATAAATACATATTTGATGAGTTGACATCACAATAACAGCAGGACACTGAGGTCCAATGAGCTCTGGCTTCCTGCGGAGATTAAACATCACTCACGCGTGGGGTGTCGCGTGTTATTTAAGACACAATAAGTGTTCCACCAATGCTTCTGCACCTAAAAACGTCCACAGTTAAACCAGAAAAAAGATACACACACATAACACACACACACACACACAGAGGCACAACCCAACAGGTTCCTCCTCCTCTTTGTTGCCATCTTGTGTCAGGAATGAAACTTGAAATTTTCCAAGCCAACCCAAACTCTGTCTCAAGGGCCACATTAGGTCAAGTCTAAAGTTAAGGCCACGCTGCTGGTTTAAGTTAAGTCAAGTTTAAAGGGCTAAAATCCTTTTTAAAGGCTTTTTAAAGAATGAGCTCTATAGAAAAAAAAGCAAAAAATATCGCATTGTAATAAAAGAAATATATATATATATTTAACATTATAATTAAAATATAAACAAAATGTATCAGGTATCACAGTAAAAATATAAAAATCTGAATCGTGTCTGCAATGTTTGGGGTTTTGACGGTTCTGGCTTAGTTGCACATGACACAAAAATGTAGCCCCCCCCCCCCCCCCCCCCCCCCCCCCCGCCCCCCCCCCTCCAACCCCTTCCTCCCCCTCACTGGGACGTCCCAGCAGTTGTCCATGAGGGTCATGTTCCTATTTGGAAAGTATTGATTAGAGCATTTATCCCCTCAATCAGTGTGAGAGAGCGCCCCCGGCTCAAACGGGGCGGGCGGGCGGGCGAGAGAGAGAGAGAGAGCGAGAGAGAGCTTATTGTCGTTTCTTCAGAGCTGACCTTTTCATTCTTTACCTTCCAATCTGTTGAACCCTTGTTATTCTATTCTGTTCTATTCATTTACTTTTTAAAGGGTTAGTGACTGAACCGCTGAGGTTATAATAATAATTATTATTAATTAACAATAATAATAAGTTGTCTATTAAATGTCAAAAAGTGATTTTGATAAATGGAAGAATTATAATGTTGCTTTGTTATTGTTCTCATAATTGGTAACTCTGAAAAGTTTTTTTTACTTGAAGTTTGTTTCATTTCACCAGATTTTCTGCAGGAAAAAGAAAACTTTCCAGCTTTTCCAGTGGTCGTCATTTAAACCATCTCTGCTTTTTTTATTTTTATTTTTAAAACTGCGAACTGGAAATGTTTCACCATTTCTTTTCCTCATCAACTATCCAAATCATGTCCGGATTTTTTTTTTTAAGTTCATTTTACCAAATATACCGAAAAATGATCGGTTCCTCAGAATAATATTAAATAATATATCTTATATCCTTATAAAATATGCATATAAGATATCACATTTTTTCTTTTCTTTTACTTAACTTTACTTTGAACAAAGGTTTATTTAAAGTGAGGGGAGGTATGTGCTCTTTCAGTGGATTCTAGTTTAACATAGACTGTATTTTACCTGTATTTCTAAGTGGAAGCTGCTAGAATTTACAGTTAAACTTTACAAAAAAGAAAAAAAAGCACATTATTGTGCAGTGCGGTGGGAAAACGTGCCAGACGATGCGATGTTTCACCTACCAGGCAGGAGAAGGAGTCGCTCATGCGATGCTGCAGAGTGTTTTTCTGCAAGATGCCGAAGAGGCCGGCGTGGTCGAAACGGCACGGAGCTGCAGAAATCAACACCTCCACTCCCTGCCGCTGGGACGGATCCAGACCTGAGGAGCGCGCGCACACACACACACACACAGGGGAATCAGCATCCTCAAATACATCACACAACGAGGACACACACAGGGTGGCTTTAAACATCATTCTCAAATTTCATAAAAAAAAAACATTATGAGCTAAAAAATCACCAATCACCAGATTTAAAGGTTTATCCTCTTTCAATGGAGTTAAAAAATTCAGATCCAGTACACAGCATCACCGTCAGGGAAAAAAAAAAAATCCTCAAAGCTCTCTCTGTACAGATACTTTAACATGAAAGAAGATTTCCTTTGGTCATTTTAAAGCTCTTAGCCCGTTCCTATATAATCTAAGAGAAGATGCAGTTGTGTGTGTGTGGTTTTAGGAATTGTGAATGGCAGATTTGGAAGAGGCGACACATGAATGTGTTCCCCCGTCATTCACGCCTCTCTTTCAGCTCTCGGGGGTTAATAGTTCCCACCTCGGTTGGCCACAGATCCTCTGTGAAGCGTTCCTCGGCAAACACTCGCCAACATGGCCGACGTGGGGAGCAAAACACGCCGCACACCAAAAAAAAAACAACAACAATACCACCACCAAGCTGGGAAGACAACAAACCACAACACACCGCTGGCTTTGGATCGCCGCGTAACTTCCTTCTTCACCTTCAGGAACACGATAAGACCACGTGTCACGTGTCCTCGTCAGTTCACTCAGGACTCATCATCATCATCATCATGCGACCAAACCATCAGCTAATTAATTCATGACACGACCAATAGAAGATTCTGAGTGGTGGCCGACACGTCTCTTTTTCTAGGTAATCAAGAAAAATGAAGGAAAAAGCATCTTATATAAATAAATAAAAAACGAATTAAAAAAAAAAGACTGATGAAGTTAAAAAAAATAATCTCAGACGAGGCTTCAGGGTCCGCGGCGAAGGAATCAACAGAATAACATGGCGGACAAAAGGAGAAGCCATAAGAGGCGCGGGGCGTCCCGGGCCCTGAGCGGAGCTGGGTTCATTTCCAGTCCTTTCAGCGCCTCCTGTTAATGGCCCCGGCCAAATGAAAAGCCTAACACTCTCCACTCGGCCCCGGCCATTGTCGGGAGTACCTTTCGTGATGGGAAGTTTTAGAGTGTGACACATGGCCCCACAAAAGAACCACGGCGCTCCCTGAAGAATGCCGGGCGCCGCTTTCCACGCCTGCGACGCCCGCGGCCTTGTGCCTGAGACGAGCATTAGTGATCGTTTTTTTTTTTTTTTTTTTTTATTAACGCTGCCATTTTGTTTTTTGTGTGAATGAAGAGAAAGCCTGCAAGGACTCTCAGACATTTGTGTTTCGCCCAATTCCCTCCCCCACCACCCTCCCCCCCCCGTCTCCTTTCTTTGTCGCTTTTGTACGAGAAAGAAAAAAAAAAAGAGAGAAAAGAAAAGAAAAGACGGCAAAAGTGAAATCTTCACAATCAACTTCCAATCAACGCTGCTCTCCTTTTTTCTTTCTTCCCGTGTGCGGCTGCCCCGTGGCTCCTGTGGCCTGCTTTTCTAATTCCGATGTAGGTCATTTTACTTTCGTTACCTCCAAAAACACACACACAAACACACACACACACACACACGCGGCGATTGTCCTTAATGTAATATGGAGAAAAGACGTGGGTGAGACGGAGGCGACTCTAAAGAAAACGAGACAAAGAGATATAGATTAGTGCTGATAATAAGAGGGGGGGGGTGGGGGGGTTATTGATTGGGGCCCAGACGGTGTCAAGTCCAACTTTCAGCTATTATCTCCTGTGTGTGTGTGTGTGTGTGTGTGTTAAAGAAAGGGGGGAGTGAGTGTGTGTGTGTGTGTGTGTGTGTGTGTGACTGAAAATATGGATGGATGTCCCAGATGGCGCGTTTGTGTGTCTCCAGGTTCTTCACTTTGTATTTTGGGGAGAGTTTCTCATCAGCGTGACGTTGACAAAACATTTAGAAACCAAAACCTGGTTGGTTTCAGGAGGAGATTAAGGTCAAAAAAAGGGTCGTACACGCACACGTACACACACACAGCCAAAGATATGAATTCTATTCTATTATAAAAATATATATATATATATAAAAAACCCCAAAGGACATGGGTTCACAAAAAGAAGACCAGGGGACAATCTAACACTGAGTTGTGAGAGTATGTGTAAGTGTATATTCAAGTGATGAGTTTATATTTCACTTTGGTGAATTTCACATTAATACGCCACTAAAAGTGACAAAAACAATGTCTTTTAAACGTTATAGTAAGTGCTTTATTTATGGTTTATCACTCTATAGAAGTGGGACACTAAAATCCGTTGTGGAGTAATATATATATATATATATATATATATTTTTTTTTTTAAGTAATATCTGTATATGTCTGAATTTTGATCTCACATATGTGGACGGGTGTGGGTGGAAGTGTGTGTGTTTTTGTGCGTGTATAGAGGCGGAGGGGTGAGGGTAGCTTTCTGCACTCGATCTCTCCATGTCCATCTCGCCTGGGCTCCATCGCCATCGTCACGGTAACAGTCACATCCATGTGACATGGAGCTCTGAGAGGTGGTGGCGGTGGCAGGTTATTGATGCTGACGAGGAGGAGGAGGAGGAGGAGGAGGAGGAGGTGCGTTTCAGTTTCAGGTGCCTGAGAGATGAGACCTGATCTGCCCATCAGAGCATGGCGGCGGAGACAAAGATGTGGATGGACGGATCCATCCATTCTCCGTCTGGATGAGCGAGGAACTCCAAAAAAAAAAAAAAAAAAAAAAAAAAAAAAAAAAAAAGCCACGGAAGGAAGTCTGAGAGAAGAAGAATCTGAATAAAAACAAATGGAGGCGTCGCCGAGTGCCCGGAAGGTTTGAGCGTTGAGTGACAGTTGTAAACATTTCCAGGTCTTTATCTCCTGACATCAGGCCCCTTCGCTCACGCCGATTCCGTCTGAGGAACGTGAACCCAAAGGGTCAAAGGTCACGACCCAGGAGTCCCCTGTGGCCTCCGACGAATTCATATTGAGCGAGGAACTCCAGACACATAAAAAAAAAAAAAAAAAAAAAAAAAAAAAGCCACGGAAGGAAGTCTGAGAGAAGAAGAATCTGAATAAAAACAAATGGAGGCGTCGCCGAGTGCCCGGAAGGTTTGAGCGTTGAGTGACAGTTGTAAACATTTCCAGGTCTTTATCTCCTGACATCAGGCCCCTTCGCTCACGCCGATTCCGTCTGAGGAACGTGAACCCAAAGGGTCAAAGGTCACGACCCAGGAGTCCCCTGTGGCCTCCGACGAATTCATATTTTTGGACTTTGAGGCACCATTTTGATTCTTTGATGGGGGGGGGCAGCAAGAATTACTTTCCGTCAAACCCATTATACACGCACGCACGTGCACACACACACACAAATACACACACAGAGCAGCACTTACAGTATCACCCAGTTAAGAGCTATTCCAGGGACACCTTCCATTTCCGCCTGTAAACAGCATGTCATCACCTGTCTTCCATGAAATGCTAATGAGCGTCAGATTGAACAGAACCGCCGCAGCAATTTACACAAAACGCCCTCATAATCAGCTCTCAGCCCAGCTCTTCATGTCACAATGACACAGACACACAAACAATGTGTGTGTGTGTGGCGCAAATGTAAACGGGGTGTGGAAAGCAACAATTACATTTATTTA
>JAFBJU010002392.1:77751-98848 GCA_016785305.1 Colistium nudipinnis
ATATATATATATAAAAAAAAGAAAAGGAGAATATTGAGAGCAAAGTGGGGAAGAAGAAAAATGGAATTGTTTTTGACCAACCCTACATGGACAAATAAACTGGCAAAAATTGAAATAATGGTATATTTTTTTCCTGGTTGGAGGACTTACTGATGGGGGACGCTGCTTTGTGAAGGCCTCCTCTGCAGTTGGCGTTTTTGTTCTGAAGAGGCGGGACGGGTTTGTAGGACTGTCCCGTGGCTCGGTACATGGCCTGGACCCACAGGACCCGGTCCTGCTCGTCGTCGCAGGCCAACATCACCAGGTCGCCCTCCTTCACCGCGTTGAAAAACACCCGGCCGCCCTGCAGACCTGAGGAGCAGGAAGAACAACAACCATACGGATATGCAGATTTAATCAAGCGAGATGCCTAGCTCGTTATGTCAATTTCACACTCGTCAAATCTTAAAAAAATAACCCCTGAGCTGCTTAAGTGTCTGGAACTTCAACTTCAAACTGTTTGATCTACACCGCTTCCTCTTATTGGTCATTTTTCTAAACAGACTAAAAAGGTTCCCAATAATTCATATGAAGTATAAATTGTGTCTGCTACTGGTCGCCTGCAGCTCCATACTAATAATATTCATATTTTGAATCAATAAAGTGAAAACAAGACTCGGGAAGAATATTGTGCAGACACTTGTGCGACGGTGTGGTGAGTGTACCTGGCTGAGGGTCGCAGTAATCCACCGTGTAGCCCTCCAGCTGCATCAGCTCCTGAGGCTCCGCCTTCTTTTCTCTGTAGCTGCACATGGCGAACGTGTACTGACTCACCTGCAGCACGCACGCACACACACAGTGTTTTATATCATTTTCATTTTTGAATGATTTGTATAAACTCCACATGACCTCTATGCCTACTATTCATTTGCCTGTGCCGGGGAAAATGTGCATTATTTGAGCTCCATTTTTGGTCTCCACCAACCACTGATGTATTCGTGTGACTCTTTAGCCACCAAATTCTGCTCTATGTTCACCAGCTGTTATTTTCTTGGTCCACACAGACGAAGAGGACGCTCAATATAAAACAAAAGGAAAAATAGGAGATATACTGTAATAATTCTTTAAACATATTGGTTTAAATGACATTAAGCTGTAACTGTGATTTTTTTATTATTCTATATAAAACTGTAGTCTCTGAAGATTTAAATCTGTTTTCACACACTTCGTGAACAATTGACATCATCACAACCAACGCATGATACTCAGTGGACTGCTTCTGTCTCTGGAGGGATTTAAAAGGAACTTTTAGTCCAACACACAGAGGTAACCACATCTTTGTTTGGCAGAGAAATTGCTTTTTTTAATTTAAATGTCTACCTTGGCTCTGAGTGATCACTCAGAAAAGCAAATAACATTGGAAATGAAGTGTAAAGGAGAATTTCACAAACCAAAACTTAATTATTTTTTGCTTCAGAAGGACTCAAAGCGGCAGATGTGAGGAGATTTCTTTAATAACCTTAATTTTTTTATTTTTTTTTCTTTCCTACCAGTGATTACTTCTCCGACGCAAAACTTTAGAAGGAAGTTAAAGTTTGAAATGGTTCATTTTGAGGAAATGTTAAGGCCTTAACATATAAACGCCTTAATATAAAGCCTGAGGGTTGTAAGCATTTCAAATGCATTTTAAAAATAATTAAAAGGCTTTTTTTTCATATTGGCACTGAATGAACTCAGATGTTGTGGATTAACACTACATTACCAAAATGAATCCAAATGAATCGTACATCAGAACCGTGTCATGTGATCTCAGCGTCTCCAGTTTCTTACCTGAACCAGAACAAAATATCTTCTTTTCCAGCGTTTCCAGACTCTCTGTCCCAGAGCGTAAAGGTACCTGGAACACAAACAGGATTCAAATCAACTTAAAGGAAAAAATATATATTTATATTAATATATATATATATATATATATATATATTTCAAGGTTATAAAGTTTAACAGGTGTTATGTGGGAAGAAATTCTTGCCTTGTAGTTTCATAATACATCTAATAAAAAAATATAACAGCGAGTTTAAAGTTAAGATCTACTGGATATTGAAATCAAGATAAAAACAAAAAAAAACATTAGTTATTGAAAAGCATAACCATGGATTGTTGATCATAAAAAAAAAAGTTCAGTAGCATCCAGTAATCTTGTGCAGCCAACGTCAAGGGGGAATATCATTTATCTACACTTTCCACTCCTGAAATCATCCACAACCACCCAGTGAGACATTTTTATATTGTTTTTACAAAGTATTATAATCCAAGTTCAAATATGGATTTTAATCCAGTGAATCCACTTCAGATATCTTCATACAACAACCACAGCACACTGATCCATCAATCCCCCCACAGTCAATACCGTTATTGCACCACAAATTTCTTTCCCCCTTTATGAGGAAACTCATTCCAAATAAATAAATAAATAAATAGATAAATAGATAAATAGATAAATAGATAAATAGATAAACAATAATAATAATAATAATAATAATAATAATAATAATAATAATAATAATAATAATAATAATAATAATAAAGAATAAAAGAATAGAATCACAAAAAATAAAAATAACAAAAAATAAATAGCAAGTAAGTCTGTAAAAAAATAAAAAAATAAAATGTTAGAATGACCAGCGTGGCCTCTCAATCAATCAATGTTTGCTCCGGGGGGCCTCCTGAAGCGTGGGACACAGGCGAGTGCAAGTGAGGAAAATCAATCGATGGCCAGACCTCTTTTATTCAGCCCTTAAAGAAAAAAAAGGCCTGCGGTCAAGGCCGCAGAATCTGGGCCACACTAGGGTTACAGCGTGTGGCGCTGCTCGTCGGCCACTTGTGAAAAAAAAAAGATTTGTTATCCGTGTCTCTGTCCAACAACCGTTGAGCCACAGAGTTCACTGCAGGCATTCAACAGTCCTCGCTGCGAAGGAACATCTGAAACCCGTCATTTAGCTGGATATTCACACCTTTTTTCTTTTTTTAAGTAGAATGTGACACTGGGCATATTTTCCAATTGTGGAAACCATTTCACTATCTTCATAAAGATAGAAAGATAGTGATATATCTAAATAAATCTATATAAGAAATAATTGAGTTTAATACTAATTAATTTAAAAAAATGCTGTACCCACTCAACAAAAACTGAGAGATGGCCTTAGAAGTTTCAAAAGAAAAGAAGAAAAAATGTCATTAGATTAGCTGATTAAATATTTTTTATAAGAAAGAAAACATTATTTTCAATGGCAGGAATTTCATGATTTTAGTTTTTAATACCAAGCAACCTTTATTCAAATGCATGTATATATATACACATATATACATATATATCTTTTATCTTTCTGTTTGTGCACTTTTCTTTTTTTTCTGCCCATTTCGCTCTGAAAGCCAAATGTGCTCTTGCATCCGTCGACCTCTTAATGGATTTGCGTCTTTAACCTTTTCAGTTTCCTTTGCATGTTTTTCCTTTTTGCAGCTTGAACTCATGAATTAAAAAAACAATATCACAAAAGGCACAGAAATGTTTTCTGTTTGTGCTCTTTTTTCTTTTTACTCTGAGCTACAGAAATCCCTGCGCAAGCTGGCCTCTATTTGACAGTTTTTATTTGCCTGTATTTCATCAAAAATGCAGCACACAGACCCCGCTTGCCCTGTTAGTCTCAGACTCACAGAAACCTCTTTAACAAATCAGAAAATGCCAGAGACAGATTCAATCATGGGAGCAGGTAGCAGAGTAACACTGACCCCTACAGGAGGAGCTGGGATAGTGCACCTGAATTCCACAGTAATATATATACAATCAATCAATCAATCAATAATCACTGCAAAATAACCTAATTAACATCACACAGATGAAGACAACACAGTCTGAGTCCACCACAGAAACAAATCCAGTTTGTTTTTAGCAAGAGGAAATATTATATAACCAATTTCAAATTCAAACGTATCCAATGAAACGATGGTTCATTTCGAGTTCTTATTTCGAGTCAGTTCTAACCATTTTAGACTATTTTGAGAAACCTTTGACGCCATCTGCTGGCAGAAAATGACAACTACACAGAAACACACAACAAGCCCCACATTGGCAGAACTACTGGCCAATCAGATCACTGGGAAACCGGAGTCATCACTCCCACAGGACAAAAACATAAGGTTTTAGATATGAGTGAAAGTTTTTAATTTTTCAAAGGACTATTTGAGGTTTGAATAAAAAACTGATGGAGGATGAACATATTGAACCAGACCAGAAATGTATTTATGGATTATGCTGTATAAATATATATTTCTTGGCCTTGCCTCAGAATCGGTTCGACATGAACTGTAAATTCAATCTAACTTGGAAGAGAAAGCATCAACCAATGAGCTGTCACCATCCCATAATCCTCACATTTCACAGCTTCCTCGGTGTAACCAGCAGGTGGCGCTGTCGGCCTATTTTTAAGCTTCAAATATGCTTCCGTGACACAAACACTTTCTGGACACAATTACAGCCCTGCCCCAAAAAGAATAAAACTAAATATCACAAGTATGACTTCCCTAAATCACACCTGAACAGATACAGACTAAATTTCACAGAGACAAATGTGTCTTTAAAAAAGTTGTTCTTTTCTGTGTGTGTGTGTGTGTGTGTTATTTCTCATTCATTCCAAACTCACCCGCTGTGCTTCATGTTGGGAGGTTTGTCCATGCGGACGGCCAGTTTGATCTTCAGCTCGGTGTCCTGACTGTTCTTTGGGACGACCATCCGGTGCAACTCGGCCTGCTTGGGTCCGTTGGTGGTCGGGTTGAGGACCACCTGTGGGGAGGGGGGGACCACAATATTAACAATTGGATTACACTATTAATCTACTGTTGGCTGAATAAACTTCATGATGCTAAAAACAACTTCATCTCTGAGATGAACAAACCGAGAGACAGCAGGCAAAAATATCAAATCAAAAAATCAGTCAGTGACTCATAGGCATTTTGTTTATGATAACTAACAATATTCATGATTTGCGTCTTCTGCTTCTTGAATAACCATCATTTTTAAATTTAACCCCACAGTTCAAGCAAGAAAAAAAAAACACCTCCTCCGATGATATATAATGATATCGTTATATATATATATCTTTATTATTTTTTTTACTGATGATAGAAATAATAAGCGACTCACCCGGCCCAGCTCCTTGTCCTCCAGAGCCAGGACCCCGGTGCTCTCTGTGAACAGCTTCACTTTGACCGAGGGCAGAGGGTGAGTGGTGGTGAAATCTCCCTGTGTCCCCCACCTGAAACACACAATTCTTTAATTTAACACAAACACACACAACAGGGTTCCTGTTGGTCAAAGCATTTAGAATGGGAATTTTCCCACATGACCCGCCGCCAAGTGTGAAAACAATAATGAAATGATTTTTCTTTAATTGCCCGGTGGACCACTCAAAATGAGGGTGGGGGCCACCTGCTGCCCGCGGGCCTCCAGTTGCACATCCCTGGTCTATCACATACAGCATCTGTAAAGTCCCACTATGTAACACTTAAAATGTTCCAATTTCCCCAGAAAAGAAATGTGGGATGGTGTAAGGCCTTATGATGACACAAATAAATGTTGGTCCCCAAATTGTCATGAATGTGTGTGTAGGTTTTTTGGTATTGTTCATTTCTAACAGCGGAGCATCCTGGACGGCAAAGTTAACCACAACATGAGGTCACAGACTCTGCTGTGTTTCCTGTAATAAAGTCACGTCAGGTCTGAGTCACAGATCCAGAGGCTGTGAACTGTCCCATCACTGTCAGCTGGTTCTGTTCATATCAGCGCTAATGGAGCGAAGTGACGCCCTCAGCTCAGAGGAGGCGGTGTGAGTGCAACTGTCACTTGCAGTGTGTGTGTGTGTGTGTGTGCACGGATGAAAAGTGACCCCTTCTCTGGTTGAAGGCGAGAAGGAATCAAAGTAGAGCTCCACATTAAGTTTCCCCCAGTTTCCAAGGCAACAGGAAGGAGCTTTTGTTTTACTTAGACACACACAGACATGTCTCTGTGACTTCAGAGGACATCACATTCCTTCTCAGGACACTTAATGAACTTTAACTGAAACTTAAACCTACAACTAACCTCCTCCAAACCTGAAAATGCAGATTTACAGTACACGGGTTTAAGAGTCTGCCCTTTCTTCTTCTTCTTTTGTATATTACAGCAGTTTGCATCACCTTCCACTACTTCCTGTTTGGTCCTTCTATCATCTCTCGCTGTGTTTTTGATTTTCTATTGTCTCTCCATCTGCGTAGTCCTCCCCGGTCTGACCTTAAGGATTATAGCAGATGGGAAATAAAACACAATGACATTTCATTTTGCTGATTTGGCGAGTTGACCTTGAGCAAATAAAAAACTTTAAAATCCCCACAGGTGTGAGTGGAGAGGAACGCCATCATTTAAAAAACATAAAAACTGGGAGAGAGGGATGTAAAAATAAGAAATAGTCCCATTCGATGGAAATTGAAACAGAAAGTTAAAATAAGATTTTATAGGATTTCTAATTTCACATGTTGTAGCACCTCAGGCCATGTTCCATCCCACTCCAAGCTTCATTTACATCAGACAAAGCCACTGATCTAATTTATAATATAAATGCCAGGCTCAAAATGTGTTCGTATCTTGTTCAGACACAGCGAATGTTAGTCTGAAAAAAAAAGAAAGTCCAGTAATTGTTGCAAGGACTTGATTCTTAATAAAAAATGCATAAACGGGGGGTATGGTCCTTTAAAGTGAATCACACATGCTTGACATTCCACTTTAATTAAGGGTATTACTAATGAAAAAGGTCCTCGGTGATTAAAGGACTGTTATGTGACAACTGCAGGGATCATCAGTGCAACGGGACCACTGTGTAATCACAGCAAATTGTGTTATCAGTGTCATTAAAGTTAACAACTCAGTCATTAAATGAAGGCGGTGCGCGTGTGCGATTGAAGACGTGACGCCTTGCGGCAAAGGATTAAATTATAAGTGAAGGTTACAGGAGCCGTGAGGTCGTTAGGTGACCTTGAGTTTGTCTAATTGGCTCGTGTGGTCACTCAGGCTGATGGAGGTTCTTCAGAGGAAAGAAAAGATGTGTGTGTGTGTTTGAAAGGGCGGCCTCATTATCACACAAACCCCCCCCGCTGTCCACCCTCCACCCAACCTCCGTCACCACAGACTGTGAGCTGAAAAATACATATACTGTATATCCGCACAACGTTTTTAAATAATAATAAAGATCAATAATGCACCAAAAACAATTATCTGAAGTAGTGAAATTAGTCTGACACGTTGATTAGATAATTTCACTTTTTTTTTTATAACATTAAAAGGTGTTCTTGATTTTTAAAGTTCAGAATTGAACACTCACACAAAGCGCTTTTTTTTTTTTATCTATCTTTGTCTGGTCTTTGTCTATTGATTTCGATCAGAAAGCTACTTAATGGCTGCACAAGGGGCTTTGAAAATGAACACTGGTGTGACTCATGTCACGGTGTACCCGAGTCGAATAAATTGAATGAATTTAATTACACAAAAAAAAAAAAAAAAATCACAGTCTGCTATTTTATAACCTGCTAGTGTTGGAGAAACTAAAGAGTTGTCGACCTGTTTTATCCAGAGTTTGTTGGTGTGTGTAACGAGTGTTTACAGCCAATCGGGGCCCAGGCCTGTCCAGGGAAGCTCAGCGTGTTGTTGTTTCCTTCAAATCAGTGTGGCTCATAAACCTTGTCTCTATGGAGTCCATCCCTGATGGGATCAGAGCTCAACTCCAGAAACCAGTATGTGTGTGTGTGTGTGTGTGTGTGCGTGTGTGTGTGTGTGTGTGTGTGTGTGTGTGTGTGTGTGTGTGTGTGTGTGTGCGTGTGTGTGTGTGTGTGTGTGTGTGCGTGTGTGTGTGTATGTGTGTGTGTGAGAGTGTGTGTGCGTTTTTATGTTGTGTCATGTTTGTATTGAGGATAGACTAACTCCCATCACCGTTACATAACGCCCTCGTCTCCTGGACGTATCGGCCCTGACTGGAGGATGGGGAGCGAGTGATAGTGGAGGTCAGGTTACATAAAATACACAGTTCACTTCTTCTCTGTTTTCATTTCAAGGCTGTGGTTCAGTTTTAGGGGAGTGTGTTTGAAGATTTCTTCTTTTTTTTATGACAAGGTCTGTGGATTCATTTCACCTTCACAAGGTCAGACAACGATCCAATGAGAAGTGAAGAGTGAAGGTCTGACACGGTGAAAATATAAAGCTCGCTCTCAAGTGGCAGGGCTCAGATATTCAGGGTCGTATATGTAACTTGATCACACATGTGAACATCTGCACATTTCTATTCTCCTAACAAGGAAACAGGAAGAGGAACTCACTGCGGCCTGGCGGCTTCAGCCTGGTCTGTCTGCAGCTTCTCTCCTCCCTCCACCTCCATGGTGCAGTACACGATCCGGTTGGGAGCCACAGACTTCAGACCTTGCACCTCCATGATGACAATCTGAAAAAAAAAACGGTGGAGGAGATGGTGTGATGATTATTAGCCCTCTACAAACTTTGAAATGATAATAAACTCTATATAGGGTTCAGACAAATAAAAGCATTGAACTGACACTGACCTCCAGCGTGAAGGACAGCACCACGTCAGATTTGGAAAGGATGTCCCCCTCGTCTCCCAGGTCCAGGAAGGAGTTGTTCAGATTGGAGCGTTTGAGCTTCTGTTTGAAGTCCGGACCTCCTTTAGACACAGGCAGACTCTCAAGGTTGGCCATCAGCAGGTTGACAGAGGAACGCAGCTCCTCCACGTACAGAGACTCCATGTCGGCCGAGAGGAACTTTGGGTATTTCTTCTCCTGCGGGACACAGGTGATCATCGGAAAACTTTTACTTTAAACAGATTGATGAACTATAGGAATCCTAACCTTATCCCTTAACCCCAAACCCACTTCCCGGTGTCCGATTGACACAGGACCAAGACCAGTGCGTCTGGGGTCCCTGAAAACCCCCTGGTACCAACTTTCATCTTTTCAGCAATAACTTTTTCTTTTTGGCAAAAAACATTTTCACTATTTTACCAACTTCCCGACATCGTAGACACTCCAGACACTTCTGGATGCGGAAGGGTCAATATGGGGGGACGCTGCCAACTTCCTGGTCTTTCAGAACTCCCTACCAAAAAGGTTTCGTCCCCTAACCCAATCCCCTAACTATAAGTAATATTTTGCGTAGGACATAAGGAACTTTTAGTGGGGACAGATGTCGTTACAGTCCAGGACGTAAACATCTGGGCAGACACGCATCTGTTTTTTCACACAACAATTGCTGAAACCATCTGGCAATTAATCACACAATGACATTTAACTGGATGTAGTTTGGATTTTACACTATAATAAAACTTATGGAAAAACAGAAAATTGCTGAATATATTTTGTTTTTGTCAATTTGAAAACAGCCTTTTGCCAGAAACACAGAGAGAACAAAAGATAAAATATGATATTAAATATGTCTAGAGGGAGGGGACCTTAAATCCCTTATTGATGGTGTAAAACAGAAAAACAAACAAGGAACATTAAAAATGGAATAATACGATTAAAGAAGTGCGAAACATTTTTGTGTTTCTCACTCTGGCAATCTTCTCGGCCAGCTGTAACCGACCGTCCAGCTCTCTGCGGATCTGAGCCGCCTGCTCGTCCACGTTGTCCAGCTGAGAGACAGAAAGAAAGAAAGAAAGACATTCAAACTCAGTCAGCCACTTAGACATATGTAAAATCAATTAACTAATCACAAGAGAAGAAAGAGGCGGACTGTTTGACTGATTGATTTATCCAATCAGCCGCAGAGGTAGTAAGAGAGGATGGCAAGCAGCCAATCAGGAATTAGAAGCTGAAGTGAAACACTTCACCAGGATGCTCGACCAATTACAAGAAGAAAAGAAGGGATGTAGTGAAGAGTTTGTTTTGTGAACTGATAAAGATAATAAAAAACAAAAACAAAAAAAAATGGTGGAAAGTGAAGTCTTTAAACGCATCATGACTGCAGTTCTATATTAATTCATTCATTAATGACTAGTGTCTGCAGGGGGGGAGGGGGACTAAATGGAGTTTGCTTAGTGGGCAGAAAAAGTAAAAAAACTGGTGATGAGCGGAGGCGTTGAAAATGACAATCTGAGATTAAAGGGCTCAGATTGAAACCGGCCTTTTAAGTCAAAGAGACAAGTGAGGAAAATTCAGGGATGATAAGAGAGAGAGGCAAGATAAGCTGTGTAATTTAAATTAAAATTCAAAAATGGATCCGAGTGAATATTTAAAAAAAATTGGAAAATAAAAAAATTGCCCTCAGCGTCTCATTTACATAAACACCCATGAGTCACATGGAAAAAAAGTAAAAAAAAAAGTGTCACAGTGGTATGACTGACATGATTGGTCCCTTTGGTGATAAAAAAAAAAGTTACCAGGGGAAATATATACATATAAAAAAAAGCTTTTCATAAATCATTTGATTATTAAATTGAATAATGTGGCTGCTGTCGTCTACCGTCACCACTTCCTGTCATCTGGTGGCACTAATTACAGACATTCTGGGTTGTGTTTTTTTTTTATTCACACAGTGGCTTTGGCCGAGGTCTGATGATCAGAGCTTTAATTGATTGACAATGTCAGGCTGAGAGAAAAAAATAAAAAATCATAATCAGACTGGAGGAGGTCAATCGGAATTTTGGCATGTGCACGATGATCAGATAAAAATTTTAGAACCCCACGTCTTTTATTATTCAGTCATTGCTCACGTGTTTCAGGGCCGTGGAGAAGGTCAGGATCGGAGGGTGTGTGGAATTTATATGGACAGCATTTATTATAAGGCTAATGGAGACTTACATAGACGCACACAGATCCAAAAGTCATATTTTGCGCATGTGCCAAATATTATAAATCACATTTCTTTAGATTTATAACAAATCCTAATGTTATTACGATGGCTTTTCCGCATACAGTGTTATTTTTGTTTTTGTTTTTGTCGGGTCGAGAGACAGTGAACTTTAATCTACCAACGGCACAAACAAAATAAATGATTTTCACAACATCGGCCTGGAGCCTCAGTATACTCGCCCACGATGAAAGTTACTTAGGATCAGTTTGTTTCACTTTCTGTTTGTGTGTCAACAACCGCTGCACGCTGTCCCTTTCACGGCGGGTTGTGTCTCTGGTTAATTATACTCAAATACAATTAACTTGCACAGAGATAACACGAGTCGCAGTTTGTGGACCGCTCACAAACTCTGTGTACAACGCGCTTCACTTTGTGCTGTTAAACAAAGAAGATTACAACTAGAACAAAAAAAAAAACATGCATACTGCCATACTGCACGTAATTCACACACGCCATATGTCCAGCTGTGTGGAATCCATTCAGTTCAGTCATATGTTTTTTTCCCCACATTAAAAAAAAATAAAAAATGGCATAAACAGCAAATTACTGTGTGAGTGCGCAGAAATGAAACGGTTTGGAAGCCGACCCAGCAGGATCCAACACTCTGCTGCTCAGCTCTGGGAGGAAAAAAAAAAACAAAACACTTAACTCTGTCATTTTCACCAAACTTTGCCGCTGCAATCAAAACTAATCACTCCATCACGGCACAGAATGATTCGAGGCTGTTTAAAAGCTAAACATTTGTGATTGGAGCCAGAAAGTTACATAAGTTCCATCGAAGATGAAGATGAAAATGAAATCTAATCAGAGACTCCCTAAAAATACAGAGAAAATGGTGCATTCCCACGTTGTGTATACATCAATTACAAATTCATATAGAATAGTCACAATCCTAAAAAAAAGATCCTTGCGTTCAGATATACATTTGAGAATACAACCGCTCCAGAGAACAGAAAAGATTTTTTTAATGACACTGGAATGTGTCATTAAATGTTTTTGTCTAGTGCAACAATTCCACACACAACCAATGGATGTTTCTGACAGCAAGCACTCTGGGAGTTGTAGTTTGTTTCCTGTCAGCGTCTCAGTGTATGTGCGTGTGTGCTGATGATATTGCACCCGGGGGAAATGTGGGAGGGATATCAAAATAAAATAAATGTTGTGTGTCTCTTTCCCCAGAAATTACACGAAAAACAAACTCACCTGGCTACGATAAAATAAAAATGTTTGTTTATTCCAGGGATTATATTTCAACCCTGTGTGAGAAACGAGAAGAAAAAAAATAAATAAACGCCTCACATGTTTGACTCTGCGGTGTCATTACAAACAACCCCGCAGCGCACAAACACAGACGATCAAGACTCATCATCAGACAAAGAGATGAAAGTGACACAATCGCTCCCTGACATCGGTTAAAGTCGGAATCAAAAGATGGATGGGAGCATGGAAAGGGGGAGAAAAAAAAATGACTAAAGACTTACAGGCGTAATTTTAGAAAGCAAAAAAAAACGTAAAAAAAAAAACTGCCAAGAAGATGAGGAAAGGAGCCGGAGGGCAGGAAGCAGATGTTCAGACCAAATTGAAGCTGCGGGTTATTTATTACAGATCTGCGTACCTGCCTCACGGAGCTAACGAGAGACGACACGCAGACACAAATCAATGGAGCCCAGTGGGACTGGGGTTTTAGAAAAACAATTGATCCACATCCACAAAAGTGATCCACATCCAGGACTGCTGGGGGGTGGACTTCAGTTCTCAGAAATAGTCAACTGTGAAAACTCGAAACCTCGGATTCCTCTTATTTACAAAGGAGGAATCAGTTTGATTGGCTTTCTGTTTGTGTGTCAGTGTGTCAACAACTGCTACACAAGGCTCCTTGCATACCGGCTTGCGTTTCTGGTTAATTATAATCAAACATAATTAACCGTACTGAGACAACTGGAGTCCTAGTTTGATCGTCCCTCATATAGGCTGAATATAAAAGCTTTGGCACCACATGACACATTTTATCACAATAATCCAAATATCCAATGCAATTTTGTTTATTAAATGTACTACACAGGAGAAGCCAGAAAATATTGGCCAGCAAAAATCTCTATGAAAAACATCAATGCAATAATAAGATTAATTAATATTAATATTAATATTAATATTAATATTAATATTAATATTAATAATCATCATCATCATCATCATCATCATAATAAATAAAATGTCATTCCAACACAGGCACAGAAATGGAACTGCAGCGATTCTTTTTGGAGATTTTTTTCCTTTCAATCTATGCTAACTAAGATTATTCTGAATACATTTGAAGCTGGTGAATGATCACAGACTGATTTTTATTGCTCCACTATAATTGGGAGCAGTGGAGCGGAACGAGTTAGTGGCGAGTCATTGTCGTCGCATTGCAATAAATGTTATTTAACACGCATTGTTTTTATTAATATTAATATTAATAATCATCATAATAAATAAAATGTCATTCCAACACAGGCACAGAAATGGAACTGCAGCGATTCTTTTTTGAGATTTTTTTCCTTTCAATCTATGCTAATTAAGATTATTCTGAATACATTTGAAGCTGGTGAATGATCACAGACTGATTTTTATTGCTCCACTATAATTGGGAGCAGTGGAGCGGAACGAGTTAGTGGCGAGTCATTGTCGTCGCATTGCAATAAATGTTATTTAACACGCATCGTTTTTTGTTTTTAACGAGCCGCCAATATTCTGAAGAAGTAGTTCTAACCTTGATATACCATATCATGAAATCTACCTGCTGTAAAGCTTCACCTGGAGGTAAAATAAAGTATAAACATAAATGACAAAAAATTCAAAAATAAAATATGATACAAGTCAGAACTGCTTAAAAAATATATGGATGAATGTATGGGTAAATGGCTACAGTTGCACTGAAATATGTTGAGTTTGTGCTTGATAATTGTCATCATTTTGTATATATATATATATATATATATTGTTGAGTTGATTATAACGTGTCATATAATAAATACAATACAATAAAACTAAAATTTGAGTAACATTTTTTTTTTTTACATGATTATCTTTGAGAGTGTCTCTTTATCCCGAGCGGTCAAGAACACCAGTACGACCTGCGCACCCACTGGTTTGAGATGTGAGAGAGCTGTTGCTAAGCAACCCAAGCGGATGTTGTCTTGATTTCTTTCCGAGAGAACTTCCACGATGCTGTGATTTCTTCTCGACATGTCCACCGTCGCTATAGCTCTGTTTTTTTTTGTTTTTTTTTGGTTTAAATCAGCAGACGTGACAACGTGTACACTCGGATCTATCAGAAGATGAGACCCGTGAATCGCAAATTCTCGCAGATACACACGTTCCCATAGATACAGTGCGCTGCACAACTCTTTTCGTCACCACAATCCTCTCCCCAATAGTCATTCAAATCATTATCGATCCTCAAACGATCAAACGGAAATTGGATTTTGCTCTGTGGAAGTATTTTGCCACTTGATCACTTTCTAGATTGAATCCTATGGTGCGGAAAATAACTAAAACTAAACTAGAACTTGGAGCTAAAAGTAAAAATAAACGAAAAAACAAACACGAGACAGACATGAACCTTGAATTCCAGCCGTAGGTCATTCCCAACGTCACTCACTCCACCTTTAAAAACGTCTGACCTTCACATTTAAACTTAAAAAAAAAAAAAAAGGTTCATCAGTCTCAAGACGAGATTTGCGCATCGGGAGACGTATGAATCTGAATCACGTGGCTCAGACTCATTTCACAAGGAACGAAAAACACACATCAACTGCGGATGTTACATTATATTGTGTGTGCGCGCGCGCGCTTTCAATATGTGGAGATATACTGCACCCGTTGCCGTTTCCCAGAATGCCTATGAAACCGGCGGCAGAGGGACTATAAATCTGATTTTATGTTTTTTAAGGAGACGCTATGAAGCCGCATTCCATCTCCTGGATGACTGTCGGCCTGGAGAGAAACTTTCTAACTTTATTTTATTTGTGTTCTCAGAGAAGAATTGAATTTGTAAAAAAAAAAAAGAAACGTCAGGGCTAATGAGGAATGGCCACGAGAGGTGGACTTGATAGACCGTACTGAGAAGGAAGTCAAAATACAGGTAAGTAGCTTAAAAAAAAGAAAGAGTGATTTTGTTTCAGTGATGATGGGTCACGTATGGGTGAAAAGCAACACGCACACGCATGTTACATGTCACACCCTGTCTTCTATGACCTCTGATTATATTCAGACCAGTTTGCGGAAGTCTTTCAAGCATGTGACGCACAATTTCATCAAATGACAGGAAATGACGGTAGGGGTTAACTTCTCCAAAAAATTCATAATAATAATCAACTTTTATACATATCTTGCTGTCACGCAGTATAGCTTTACAACGACCTTTGACGTCCAATATCAAACACAAATATCAAACCCTCATCGTACACAAAGTGCTCCCACATGGTGTGTCACATCCCAAACTTGAAATATGAAACGTGTGCGTGACGCGGTGTCCTGAGGCAGCGCGGTCACTGATTAACAGCTGACCTGACATTTTACTGTTTTTTAATGGAACCCCAGTCAACACAAAATATTTCTGCTGCAGCCGCGTGAGCCGCTGGGCACGCCGTGACAGAGCGAACACAACCGCACCATTCATCATAATATCAGGCATTATTTAACACTGGTTAAATAGTGGCGCATTTATTATTTATACATATAAATATATATTATTCAAGAGTGTGGCACTTTTATTTTTATGTCGTCTATTTTACATTTTTATAATTCTATTGAACTACCTTATTATTATTCTTTTTTTTGTATTTCTTTTTTTTTTTTATATAAAATATGCAAATATACATTTAATTATTATTTATCATTATTATTATTATTATTATTATTATCGGGCTTCAACCGGTACAATGACAATAAAAAATCCTTGTATCCTTAAATTCTATTTTCTTACTCAATTATTTATAGGTATTTTTAATTGTCTACCTCTCAGGAACAAGTGTGTGTGTGTGTGTGTGTGTGTGTGTGTGTGTGCGTGTGTGCGTGTGTGCGTGCGCACGTGCCAGCCTCACCTGGCAGGCGTTGTACAGCAGCTGGTGCTCAAACTTGCGGATGCCGAGGATCTGCTGGAACATCTCGTAGAGCTGCTCCTTGCTGAGGATGAGCTCGGACACGGCGCTGAGGTGCGCGCGCTGCGTCTGGCGCCGCATGTCCTCGTCCCCCCTGTAGATGGCGTCGTACTTGGAGATCCAGGAGCTGAGCACCGTCTCTTTGCTCAGGCCGTCGATCTCCGGCAGGCTGCGGATGCGCCGCTCGATGTTCTTCTTGAAGACCTCGCGGAAGTCGTTGGCCGAGCAGCCGCCGCTCTGCACCATCCGCGAGACGCGCTCGCTCTTCAGGAAGCCCTGCAGAAGACAGAGACCAACGATAAGCACCTGCATATACATATATATAATATTCATTTAATTTATTGAATCTTAAACATGAGTTCCTTCAGCAGTGCTGCATGTTGCTCAAGAAGAAATAATGCGTTTTAAAGACCCATTTACAAATCTACAAAAAGCCACTTCAAACTTTTCTGGAATTTAAAACGAATGTGGGCTTCACGTCAAAAAAAAAAAAAAAAAAGTACTAAAGTCAAGACGTTAAAATGATGCCAATTGTGTTTGAAAAACATCATAACTATATATTTTCTTTAATGTACCTTGAATCTGGATTACAGAAACAATTCAGGAGTGATAGATCTAAGATCAGCAGCCTCCTGATTGGCTGGTGTCCTTTCTTCCGGACCAGATGGTGTAAAACACATCAAATATCAAAAGGGAATAAGCACAGAAGGAAAAGTGCATTCAAGTTACACACCAGTGGAATTGATGTGGCAATTTGAAACGCCCCGGAGCTCTGTGGACGCGAGTCATGTAAATAAAAAAATGGACTTCCACAGAGTGGTTCCAGATTTATGAATCCCAGTGGGATGGAAACAAAGATTTTAATGTGCACCTCTGTCTGCAGAGAGTTGGTGTAATTATGCATCATGGATAACTTAATGTAGTTCTCCATGTTTGATGAGATAATCATCTTTATTATGAAAAAAAAAAATCAAAATCAAAACAAATAGCTTTTAATTGAGCCTTTTATCTTAAACCATTTGGCCAAACCACTTAGTCGAGTCTATGGTGGTCTTTTTAAGATCTTATTAAACCCTTATCTCTTAAAAAAAAAAAATATATATATATATATATATGTTGTTGGGCCTTGTTCCGCATTTATTACCAACAGCTCCTTGGGAGCCTGAATTAAAACATTCATGTCTAAATTGCGTTGCTAGTTTAGTGAACCAAGAGAGGGGGGTAAATATTTTAAAAAGTGTAAAAATAAGGTTGACTTCAAATAATTAAATAATCATTTTGTAAAATATATATATATACATATATATAATAATGAGGCACTGACTTTGATATCTTATTATTTAGTTTGAGCTGAAATATAAAATCTGATTTAAACTTAACACGAGGGATTAAGGCATCAGGCATTGGTTTGTTTACTTTTAACCAGACAATGTTGTGTTATTTGCGACATTTAGCCCATGCTATGCGCAAAATAGTGAGAGTGACACACAGTCACACAACGACAAAAGTGACTCATCTTGTGTACCCTCTCTGTTTGCATTTATTCATTCATAAAGCGCAGGAAGATGTGTAGGAGGAAACAGCTGATTTATTTCCAAACATAATGTATTCATAGCCTCAAGGTGCGTATTGTGTATTTTTTAGCACATTTGGGCACATCATCGACACTGAGGCGTCGATGCCTGCACACATTCTTATTATTATTGTAATCTGTGGAAATGATAAAAGGATTTGTATTTCTTGCATTTAAAGGATTAGAATGAAGAGATTTAAATATTGTGTTGATTCACGGTGGATAAACTGGAAACTAGATTATTCCGTTGATTATTCACATCTCACAGAAAGATGCTCAGTGAGTGTTGATGTCACCGCTGTCATCTATATTTGTATTATAACTCGCAAATCAAAGCGCACCACGTCCAGTCAGTCTTTGCTACAAATGCAGTGTGTGTGTGTGTGTGTATGTCTGTGTGCGTGCGCTGGTGTGTGTACGACAAACAGCTACTGAGGCAGGTCCAATTGAAAGTATGCGAAAGCATCTAAGTGATCACCATTAGCTCCCCGCTGAGAACGGTTTTGCATGAAATGACCGACAACACTTGATACCATGGAAACAGGAAGCACAGGACTGCTGTTCACTTCCCAGAATGCCACTGAAAGCTGTGTGATCTCAGTCTGTGTTGGAGTAGGTGCAGATGAACCAGTGTCTGTGTGTGTGTGTGTGTGTGTGTGTGTGTGTGATAATACAATTGAATCCCTGCGTATGTTGGGACACTCCACCAATCACTTGGTGGAGCTCCTCCGTTTGGATTCAATGGCGTTTTAAAGATGAGGAGGTGGAGGACATGGAGCAATAGTCATGTCTGGGGCCATTTGTGCATATATATATACACACACACATATATATATATATATATATATCATTTTGCATATATATATGTGATATAAAGTATTCCCATTCTTTTCAAAATGTATGTAAATACATCCAAAAATGGCATATGTCAGCAGGTGCACATGCAATGCTCAATTGCAAGGCTCAAAACTATCTGTTATTATTATTATTATTATTAACATTTATGTGCAGTATATGCTGTAAGTTTATATATATGCATGCTTTGCGTATGTATGTAAATAGATATGGCTATTTTTTTTTATCCACATTTCACAGATCTCTCGCAAACTAACTGTAAGGTACTCACAGTGACTAAAAGGAAGCTGCTGCTATTTGGACATATAAGGCTGCGAAATGAAATCCAGAGCATTTAACAGTAAAAACGAATAGTAATAAGATAGAAAAAGACAGAAAAAGACTTGACGTCCTAAAACAAAGCCCTGAGGATATTGTTCAAGTTAGAAAGACACGTCGACGCCTCACGAGAGTGATAGACCTGCGGAGCGTGAACCACTCGCAGATGGAGAGGAACCACAGACAAGAGTAATGACGTGGGACAGAAACGATGTGAGGGGGCTTAACGAGGAGATAAAAGAGAAACTGTGTAAAAAAACAAACGGGGGAGGGTGTACGGGGAAATATTTGGAGATGAATGGAAATAAAGCTGAGTGGATTAAGTGGAAGGTGACAGATGTAGAAGTTGTTTCGATCAGCCGCATCTTTTTCATCTCTGCCTCACTCAACACAAACTGTTCCAAAACCACAGAGAACATAAGATTCAATTCCTTGTTAGATTCTCTGCGGAGCTCCTAATCTAATGATAACAGCCACTACAAAGGGAAAAACCAGGGAATCATTGAATCCCTGTAACCACGTCTTAATGAACGCAGGGTCAGACATGATGAAATGATTTTTTTCCCCACTCACTTCAAACCTCAAATAAAAACCCCACCGGCACGAGGCCCCGGGGGTGGCGAAATCACAGTTTTCCACTCCTAGTTCTTATCGTCGTCATAGCAATGGAGCGTAATTAGACTTTTGAAGAGGGTCCTATGGCACAGATGCTAAACAGTGACACATAAACCTTGGCTGGTGGCTTAAAATATAATACATTTATCATTTTGCATATGCCAGCTAACTGCAGTTCATGGGTAAATAACAGTCAGCCAGTTTGTGTTCAAAAAGCAACAACCCATCCAAGTGATAAATATTGCAGTAAATTCATTGGTGCTAATATGGAGAAAGTTGCCCGCCTGGGCAAAAAAGGTCATTATTTAATAATGGAGTCCGGGCATGAAGAAAGACAAATAGAGGGATCCAGTGGCACCGATGATTCTTCCGTGTCGGAATAATTGTCGTGATTGTTTTCTGTCTGAGGAAAACAACTTGTGTAGCCTGTAATCATTAACACGGTCTACATCGGTGTATTTTTTTCTTATTTAAATAAAAATACATCAGAAAGTCCCAATATCTCTATATGTTCAGATTATAATCTCCCATTCCTTTGGTTTTCATCTCAGTACAACTGAGTGTCAACACACACACAAAAAAAACACAACAAATACCTAGAATCATTCATTTTCACTCTACTTTATTCCAAAAATGATTCAATAACCAATACTGATCTTATGCAGCTGAATATCCCAGAATGCCCTGCGAAATGACCTAAAATCAAAAAGTATTTTCTCATGAACCATCTGTACAAGTGGAAATTAATTTATTATTATTATTTTTTCTAGTTACTATTTATGGTGTGTGTAAAAGGTCACGACCTCCTCAGGGCCTCTGAGCCTGTGGGGGGTCTGACCCCCTGTCCTGACGCCCCCCTCTGTGTCTGGATCAATAACTTCCCTGTAAATACCGCCTTTAATTATAACAATTAAACCAAACTTGTTAGCCGACAAAGGCAATTGTGAAATAACTGAAGCAGTCAAAACTGTTATGTTTGCTATTTCGTATCAGAGACATGAACCGTCAGGCCTGCGCTGAGACACGACACACGACAGGTGTCCCACAGGCCCGCCTCCATTTTGTACCAGGACGCAAATGTCAGCCATTATCACTAATGACCCAATCAGCGGGAGACCTCCTGCCTCCCCGCTGCTGGAGCTAATTGGCGCTTTAAAATGTCACTAAATTATTTACACACCAGAGGAACACCAGGCCGCGAGTCCAGAGATTAGAGACGCCGAGGACGAGTGTCCTCAGAAGGACACACTCGCAGCTTTACAACGCTTTACAACGCTTTACAACGCTTTACAACTTTATATCACGGGCGTATGATCTACATCTTAGTTTGACTTTTCACGCTGTAGTAAGAGGTGAAATATTTTGAGTTTTTATTTTAAAAGTTTGGTTGCTGCGTGTTGGCAAGAGAAGTGCAAAAGCATGCAATAGAATATAAACCCTATTTTTAAATCAAAATAATATTTATTATTTATCGCGTAAATGTTTAAACTCCTGATTAGACAAAAATACTTTTTTTCTTTTAATGACTTTAAAACAGGAGGCAGAGATTTTAAATCTAACCCTTAACTTATTTTTTGGTTACAACTTATGCATTTTTTTGAAATTCAAACTTGAAATAACTTCAAAGAATAGAACAAAGGAGGAGCTTATATTACAACCTGCATTGTGCTGATG
>JAFBJU010002392.1:98944-109008 GCA_016785305.1 Colistium nudipinnis
TGTTCCAATAAATATATTAATATTGAAATGACCGGGGAGTGTTTCACAAATGTATTTTTATTTTTTTCTCAACACAACCTCATAGTTTGGTTCAGTTCCTTTAGGGACGGTCGCACTTTATCTTCAGGAATCAGGATTGCTTAGTTGATCTATACGATTTAATTCCACGCGTGGTTGTGATGGAACTTCTCTGTCACAGCATCGTTCACGCTTTTTTTTTTTTTTTTTTTTTTAAACTCTACCATCAGCCGAAGCCATCAGACAGGAGCTGTGCATCATTATATGTTCCTTCATGCATAAAACATGCCGCAGCCCGATATTGAAAAATGTGTCTGAGCCTCCACAATTCCTGTTGTATCTGCAGACAAAACATATTTATATGGGAACTCAAATGTATAATAACGTTGTTGATTTAGTTTTACATTATTTATGCAGAGTTACGGATTAAAAACGTTTCCCGGTGTTAAGTGACTGGAAAGAAATCAAAGAAAAGGCTGAAAGGTTTTTGTTTTTTTTTCTTTTCCACAGACTTGTTGATGGCGGAGTGGTTTACATTTGATTAAAGTGCAACTTGAACCAAGTTATGGCATTTTTTGCAAGTGTTATAATACAGTGCAATTTCTATGCAAACACTGCAGAAGTGTTTATCAGACTATGAGAAATATTTCATTACTTTAAAAAGATTATTCTCGTTATGCTACCAAACTTAATGGCTGAGATCAAATAGATAAGATTTTTATTTAATTTTTAATCAATAAACCGGAGCTCACTGTTTGCTATAAAAAGAAAAACGACTAATCCGACGAGAGTTTATTCTGAAAAGCAATTAATAAAAAAAAGTTTAAAAAAAGATGATGAACTTCCTGCTTATCGTCCAATGGGGGCGGTGAAGCAGGAAATCAGGGCGCGGCAGTGGGAAGCCCCACCCGGCCGCGTGGCTTCACAACCGTTACAAATCTCTGAATCGAGGACACAACAACAACAACAAGACACAACAGTACGGAAGAAGAAGAAAAGGGATATTATAACGAGAGGATCATCAGCCAATGGTTGCTGTGCGACATGAAATAAATATTTCCTAAATAAAAAGAAGAGAAACTCAAAGGTACAGGCTCTACAGTTCCATCATTAATTAGTTTCAATTAACCCAATTACATGTTCGTCCTTCAAACTCTTCAATCTGGACAGGTCAGCTAAATAAAGACAGACAGAGATGCAGTGATCGATTATAATAAATAATACATTAAAATATATATATATATATATAAAATAAAAATATATAAAATGTAGCCTTTCATCTGTTGATATAGTGAAGGGATATAAATGAATCAAGGGGGTCTAAAAATAATTACACATTTTATTTCATTATTTTTGTATCTGGGAAACGAGGAAATGTTTTTATAAAATAAAATAAAATACTGAAGTTTGTGTTTTAAAAAATACATAACATTCATAATTGTAAATTATGACTGAATCACTTTTCATCACAAATTCGCCGTAGTTAAATTCCTCTCCAGGCAAAGGAAGAAGACAGTGTGCAGTAATGAGTCAATTCTCACTGTGTTAATGATGTGTCGTTTTCTCAAAGGTCAAAGGTTACACCGTTTTTTTTTCTCACCTGAACATGTAATGCCATAATCTTCCAATTATTTAGTTGGACTATGATTCAGAAATATATCCTCAGAGGTGCTGTCTGAGAGCCAGACTCATTCAACAGTCTTCAACCCGTTAAAATATATATATATTCCTTTATGAAGTGACTGAATGAGGCTCCATTTTCTAAAGCAATATACTGCAACAAATATTTATTTATTATATTATCATCATTTTATTTATTATACAAAAAAATCTTAGAAATTCCAAGAATTTATGTTATTTCTTTAGGTGATTTGACAGCACACATTTTTTTTTTAAAGGCTTTGGTTTTTGTCTATGCAAAAACCAGAAAAATAAAGTTTTTCGAAGTTGTATAAAACCAATATTTTTTGTTGCATTGAAGAAATTTAGCAAATATGAGAACTATTGATTTATATTTAAAAAAAAATGTTATTCTCGTGGATATTGTTGAAGAACTTGTAAATCAGCGTACCCACTGGCTAACCCACGTCATTTTGAAGCTTCATTAAAAAAAAAAAAAATCTAAAAAGGTTTTTAAGTCTGGACTTTGGTTGAGAACGAGCCAGTCAATAAATAAACCTTGATTTAAGACACTTTTGTCAACAGATTGATGAAAGTCTATTCACCGCTATCAATTTGAAACACCAAGGACATGTTTATCTCAGTGCTGTTTCAGTTTCACCACATAATCACATCCCATAATGTCCTGTTTATGTTAATGAAGCCGTTTTGGATTCGGCAGCTGGGGGTGTATCAATAAAAAGGAGCATAAACACGGATGTGTGGTTAAGAGGACAGCAGGGGACGTCAGCCGTCCTTTAACGTGACACACTGACGGGGTGGTGCGCTCCACAGCGCTGAGTCATCGTCAACTCCTGCTGATCACAAACTCTGGGGAAAACATATATATATATATAAAAAATAAGCAGCGGAAGGCAGAAGGGAAAACAGCAGCTGTGGATTCAACCCGTCCATGTCATAACGCGGGAAAGGTTCGTCTCTGTGAGTCCTCAGACTAAACGTTCCATTTATCAGGATGTGCAGTTTAAATACTGCAAAAACACATGTGAGCAATAATTTCAATACATCAATACACAGGAAATGTCATCACTTGTGTACATTGTGTACCACGTAACGACACAAGACTGCGCCAACCTACGAAAAATGTCATTTCTCCGCCTCATCCAAAACTCGGTTTGGTTTAATATTTCCACCAGGAATTTGACATATAGTTCATTGAAACGTATATAGGTTAATACTTGCTGGACTATTATATGTAAATAAAGAATGAAATGTAAAAAAAAAATAATAAGGTTTGCAGCACAGGTGCAGTGTATTCAGCTGATATTAATGAACAATTAATAACATTTTTACACCACCTTTTTTTCAACACCTAAAACATATAAAAACCTAAAACATATAAAAATGTATGCAAATGTGATACCTGTGTTCAAGCACATACTTAATACATAACTACCTATGTATTACCGTTTCAATCATTTTCACAGATATTAAACCTGTTTGGTTTTAAAGGACAGAGAGAGGGAGGGAGAGGGAAACAGAGAGAGGGAGAGAGAGGGGGGGAGAGAGAGAGAAATCTGTAACCGCAGAATTGTATCAAGTTTATCGCCCGAGGAGTTGTGGATTTGGAGAATTGCTCCACACCTACCGGTTAGACAGCTGTCGGCTAAATGTTTAACTAAGCCTGTGAAACAAATACAGAATGGAGGGAAAGGAAAAAAAGGACACATTTTTATATTTTAAGACAGTATCTGTGATAACCTGCCTCCCAAAACCCGCTAAAGTCAGTATTACAGTTACAGTTTGGGCTGTAAGGAAGATTTAGTGGATCGGTCGAGCGACAGCTGTGATGCATCTCTTTACACTGTGCAGTTTAGGCAAACAACAACTAGTATTCTTCTCTGACGCTGCTGCACATTCTCAGCAAGAAAGAAGCCGCTTCAAGAAAAACTTAAAAGCAGAATAGTATGTTCACACACTTCAAACACTGGCACGCTCCCCCTCAGCCCAGTGTAAATCCTCTTTAATGGCACATTAGCATGTTTCTGGGTGAAACTCGTATCTAAGCAAACAGACGTTGGACCTCCCACACAAACACGCACGCAAACACACACACACATACAAAGTCGCGCGCGCACACACACACGCGCAGAGGAGGAGACGCCAGAAGGCCCAGAGTTCACCGGCTCCAACACGCGGCTACTAATCAGCTGGAATTTCAGATATTTACACAATGACAACACTAAACACACACATACACACACAGAACAACACACTATGTAGACTTCATTAACAAATTGTGTCATTGTTTACACACACACACACACACACACACACTCAACTGTCATTCATGTTTCTATTCTATAGTCATATACACTTAATGAAAAAATGTAAATGTAAATATGTTTTTGAACCACAAGAGGCTCAATAAACGTGTATTCTAGTTTAACTGGTCAACAGAAAAAAATATATATATTGTGTCATATGGAATCAGAGTATTATGTATTAAGTATTATGTACTATGTACTATGAAGGATATTTGATGAATCCTATCTTAAACTTACAAATAAATGTCCATTCAATTATTTGTGTGTGCCAACATTTTAAATCTATAGCAACACTTGTTGACCTTATGGGTGGGGATTAAAAAAAAAAAAAAAAAAATCAGAAGCAGTGAGGATCTGAAATGTCTCCTGAGCTGGAGGCCTCCAGCTGGGCTCTGAAATGTCACACACCTGAAGCACCGGACTCCAGCTGCTGGAAAACACTAAATTACAGGTCACACACACACGCACACACACGCGCGCACACACACACAAACGCACACACACACACACACACAGACAGACAGACACAAACATATCTCCTCCATAAATATAGAGGGCCAATAT
Organism: Colistium nudipinnis; assembly: GCA_016785305.1. Taxonomy (NCBI): domain Eukaryota; kingdom Metazoa; phylum Chordata; class Actinopteri; order Pleuronectiformes; family Rhombosoleidae; genus Colistium; species Colistium nudipinnis. The sequence goes on from JAFBJU010002392.1 coordinate 103,474, forward strand.
CTGATGAGACTATATCACTAGTCGTTATTTTATTATATATATATATATATACAGTCGTATGAAAAAGTTTGGGCACCCCTGATCATTTTCAACATTTTCCTTTATAAATCATTGGTTGTTCGGATCAGCAATTTCACTTAAATATATCATATAGCAGACAAACACTGTGATATTTGAGAAGTAAAATGAAGTTTATAGGATTTACAGAAAGTGATATATTTAAGTGAAATTGCTGATCCGAACAACCAATGATTTATAAAGGAAAATGTTGAAAATGATCAGGGGTGCCCAAACTTTTTCATACGACTGTATATATATATATATATATACTGTATATATATATTTTTTTTATACAAACAGTGTGGTGAACACACCGGCCTCTCAGGAGGACATTTGTTGCATGACCAGTTGCTTTCTGGGTATTTATTTATTTATTTATTTATATTGCTTTTTTTTTATCTCATGAGGACGATCATGTCATCTTTCTTTGATGGTTTCGGCCCTAGATAGGCTCTGCAAATCTCATGGCAGATTTTAAGGCGCGAAGGAGGAGAGAAAGACAAAGATGAGGGGAGAGATAGAGGAAAATGTGGAGCAGGCACAAAACGGAGGGACAAGGGATGTTGAAAAAAGGAAGTGGAATGAAAACATTTACTATGAACGAGTCAAGACAGATTGATATCCAAATACTGAGTAACGTCTCGGGGAAAAAAAATCCACCTAACATTATTTCGATGTTAAATCCAAGTGAAATGAAAACAAATAATAATAATTTAATGTAAAATGTGTCTTTTTACAAATGACAAAAGTGTCTCGGAGACAGGACGGATTACAACACCAACAAACAACAAAACAAGCATCCCGATTAATGTCCCGAATTTTAGTTCATTGACAACGTGTGTGAACATCTGACCCACAATGCAACAGTGCCATTGGATGGGACGTCGATGTACTACTACTTTTGGACCCTAAATACCTATAGGCCTATAGTTACAGTTTGAAATAGAACTTTCACACTATAAAATATCCTGCTTGGTCATTGGATGCAATTTTTTTTTAGCAAATAGCTGTTCAAATAAAATCCTAAACTAATATCCCAAACCCGACAAAAATTGACATAACTTTTTTTTTTTGGTTTTTGTGTGTACATCGTAATTTTGTGTATTTTCTGTATTTGAGTATTGATTTATTTATTATATTTATATTTGTGCGCTTTTTCTCCCAGCGTCTATATGGCAAAAATGTTTATAAAGTGGCCTTTATTGGGTCTGTCAATTTCAAATAAATGCAGACACAATAATAGCAGGTGTAGATGTGCGCTGCTGCACGCATGAGCCCATTTTTACTTTATGCCCGTGGCACGCGCTGATTCCAAACCTGCCACGCTCCATGATCATCACATAATGAGCGGGTTAACAAATGCTCAGTCTATTCAGCTCGTCAAAATAAATCAGGGCATGCGTTAAATAGAGGCATGGAAACCTGCAGTCCTGGAATTTATCACCTGTCCAATCCCATCTCACCCCTCAGTGGAGGAGGGCGTGTTTTAGTTTGTGAAGAGGAGTAGAGGAGTAGAGATGGAGGTCAGAGAAGGTCCCCTTACCTCATAGTAGCTCCTGACGGCGTTGCAGAACGCTTCATCGGCCACAATCTGAGTTTCCCCGTTGAGGAAGGCCAGAAAACGCTCCTTCACCGCCTGCAGCTGCTGCTTGTTCACCTGCGGAGAGAGACGGAGGAGGAAATTGTGTGGTTAGGGTTCCATTATGCGACAATTGTTTGACTCTTTCGCCATTGCTACAAAAATACAGCGTCATTTTCCAACTAAGGACTCCAGATTCATAAAAATCAACCATTACGGAATATTTTAGCGAAATTAATTTTTATTTGACTTCGCTTTGCTTCGTTGATTTTCTTGCTCGTAGAAAAAAAAAACATTTGTTTCAGTTCAGTTCTGTGGAAATCGGCTCATTACAGAAGTCTGCTAAAAAAAATTATAATAAAAAAAGGAGGATAATGTCAATAATTGTCCAACTATATAACAATATATACATTTTTATAAATTCAAATTCAAATAAATAAAAAATCTCAATTTTAGGAAAACTGAACCAGATGTGCTTGTTTCTTTTTTTGAAATCAACAAGGAAATAATCAGATATATTATCATCTCACGAAACAAATCCCTGGCCATTTATCTGCTCTCCCACAATGCACCAGTCCACCTACTATAAACCATTTTCTGACGTCTGGTTTCCAACAACAACACTCGTCCGAGTGGAGCGCTCAGGCCAGAGAGAGAAAAAAAGAAATAAAAAATCCCATAAATGTCATCGGTCCTGATAATTTCAGCTCAGTGAACCACAGCTGATGTATCGAGCCGCATGAGACCTTTTTAACTTTTCATGAACAGCGCCGTCAACATCCCCAGGAGCTGCATATGGATGAGGAGGGGGGGGCGGGGACGTTTAAAGCATTATTCTTCGTCTGGTTTGTGGCGCTGCCAGCAACAAGTGCACACGGGAAGTCAAAGTGGCCGGTGACTTTTCTTTGTGTGCGTTTGAAATAAAAGAGGCTGAGGTTGGCCTTTCTCCACAGGAGGAAGAGGAGGAGGGTGAATTTCTGACGTTCACATTGGAAATGTGAAAAGCATTTTTTTTTTTCTATAGATGAAGAAATAAGGAACACTTACGGGCTTAGGAGCCCAATCTGAGGACAGAGTTTAGCATTTTTGGGAGACAAAGCGTGTCAGATTAGATTCGAAAAAGGTTTGTCTATTCTTCTTCTATTCTGTTCTTGCCTGGATTGCAGCATCCCTCTGGATGAGGCCATTATCTGCCCGTTCTTTTATTAGCAGGTCATGCATCACACCTGAGCTTAGTACAGTAAAAAAAATCAATAAAAATAAATCAGTGTAATTTCATTTGTTTTCCAAACTTCTTCAAAACTACGCTTGTGAATGTCTCCGGAGGTTAAATCATCCCAAAAAAGTTTTTCTTATAAATATATATATATATACACACAGTATATATATGTAAATTCCTATATCATTATACTGTATATTTATTTATTTCATTGTGCAGCCCCTCTTATTAACTCCGATTGTTGTAAATGTGCTCAATTCTCATCAACACAAGCTGACCCTCCCATCAAACCACTGACTAAGTTTTAGTTTTGCGCATGCGCTAGTCCGTCGGTTGTCGTAGCAACACTACACATGGGGGGAGTTACTGTAGATTTTAGATCGTGGTAGTTTAAAATAAATGATCATCAACCTGAGAATAAATAAGAATATCGAAGAAGCGATTAGCTTCCAAAACTCATCGGAATTTTTTACTGTTGTTTTTTGTTACTTTTTTTTTTGTTATCCTTGTCGAGTGTCTTTTTTTTTTATTATTATTATTTTTTTTTTACAATCAATGTTTTGATACCTCTCTGGCTCTATCACCATCTCTCCACAGGTGATTTGTTGCAGTAATGGCCTCCTCCTCGCACAGACTCTGCATTTTTTTCCTTTTTTTTTTTTTCTTTTTTTTACACCAAATGAGGAAAAAGGAAGCTGGATGTGCTCCATGAATAACTTCCTGTCAGGTGTTCCCTCGCCGTCTTCTTAGCAATGTCCGGAGGGAAATGGATTTGGGGGTGTTTGATAATAAAGAAAAAGAAAAATCCAAGGTTGCAGTTTTACTTTTGCTTTAGGGATGTCACTCTCTGGGGTTGGACGGAAAATTGCCTTTAAAAATAAATAAATAAAAAATGCCTGCTGCTCTGTTGTGCCTCTTTGAGGTCAGCGGGTCGACGTCTATAAACGTTGCGGGATTGTTGGCTCTCTGAGAAGGTTTCTGAGGCCAGAGGAGATCAGCTCCTGTCGGCTTTTCATTCGCACACATCACACACACACACACGCACAAAAAAAAGTCAGAACATCGTCCCCAACAACGAGAGAAAAAAAAAAACTGCTGCTTTCTTTCTAGGATACCATCAACACACACTATTCTGGTTAGATAGCCAATTAATGTCTGAGATTGTGTTTTTGTGGTTGTATCTAGGATGGGAGGCTAGAAAAATCTTAAATTAAAAGTTTGGGAAGCGCCCACACTTCCGAGGTTTGGGTTCGATGTTTAAAAGATCAATCCGGTGATGCCATACATCACCAACACACACACATTATTCATTAAAAGTGATAAATAGACGTGGTGGAAAACAATAAGCGGGGTTATCGAGTCACCGTCCCTCCCCTAGATTCGCTCTGATTGGAGCAGACAGCCAGTCATTGAACTGTCAATCATCTTAAAACAATCAAAGGAAATGTCCCGCCTCCTGTCCAACTGACAACACCGTTCAAATGTGAAGAGACCAAAAAAAAATTCCAACCTCCAATCCATGCTTCCAATCCTTATACAGTATGTTTTTCCTACAATTATAATTATCATTATTATTATTATTATTATTATTATTATTATATATTTTTTTTTAACATTTCAGCATCCCACTTAGTTCAAGCTTGTTTTTACCACTAAAAGCTGTCCAGTGAAAGTCTCCTGTGGTGATATTTCCTCGAATGAATGGCTTTTTTTTGTTATTGGTTGAAGAATTGCAGATTTTGCAGTGGTCAAAATGACATATATGTCTTGTGCTGTAAAACACATGGTCACAGGTCATTATATCAAGCTGCATTGCTTTTGTTTTCCACTTTCTGGGGATATTGACCAATCAGCTGGGGAGACAAGTATTTCACGTTTTCTTTTTCCAACACAACGCAGCAACGCCGGACAGATTGAAAGCTAAGTCGCTGTAAATACTGGGCTGATGCAACCCTGACTAAAACCTTAATTTATTCTGAAGCAAACCAAAGCATGAAATGGAAAATCATTTGACAGCATAAAAACTTTGGCATTTTAATTCTGAACCATTACCTTTAAAAAAAGACGAATTTAAAAATCCGACCGTAACGAAAGTGTTGGTGAAATGTTATTTTTCCACCAAATCCAGTTTCCAAGGCAAATCTATATAAAGCTTCAACTGTCTTTAAAGGTTTAATTATATAAAACGAAATTGGAACGGAATGTTTTTGCATCACAGGTCACCATGGTAACAGGGAAAAATATGTGCCACTATTTCATTATCTGGCTAATCTTACAAAGAGAATTTATTCACAAATTCCTTTTCACAGCAAGAATTTAAACCAGCGACAACCTCCGAGTGACACACACACACACACACGCACACACACACGCACACTCAAGACGCACACTCAGGCCACTAAGCTGTCACACCGTTTCCACCAATTGACTGATTGTTTTCTTCTTCTTCGAGACGTTGGCTACAGACTGAAATAGTTTGTGCACAGCAGCAGAGACAGGAGGAGAAATTGATGTCGCTCAGAGTCACTCTCAGCGTGTCAGCACGCACGCACACACAAAATCCCAATTGTTTTTCGGACGCCCATTCACATTATGCATTCCTGAGCACCTTTTCCTAACCATCAATCAATCAATCCAACTTTATTTGGACCTATCGTATGTGAAATATACTACTGTA
>JAFBJU010002392.1:109111-176611 GCA_016785305.1 Colistium nudipinnis
TATATGTGTGTGTGTGTGTGAAAAAGTTAAATCAAACATTAAAAAGAAAAACTTAAATTAAATTATTTAATTTGATCTCAGCAGAAACTTCTACCGGAATTGGACGTTTACCTTCAAATCTTCTACAAACAGGAAGTCGGCCTGTATATATATAGTCTATATTCCCAAATCACTTATTTGCCTCATAGGGTGAAACAATCTCTCTAAACCAAAACTTTAAATAAATCAATAAATATCGGACCTCAACCCTAAGGTCTTCGTTTACATTCTCCAAAAAAATTTTCCTCACAATTATAGGAACAAAACTAATTTAAATTAAACACTCTGCGTGGGAGCGGATGTGACAAGGCCCCCCCCCCCACCTCCCTCGTCGGCATGGTAACGATCATCTCAGCATCCACGGAGCTTTTCTGGTGCAGCAGCCGCCAATCACGATCAAACCAGGAAAAAAAAAAACATATATACACAAATAAGATTTTCAGATTAAACCTGGTGAGAGGCTGATCTTTGGAATCTCGACTCTTCCAGCGGTGGCTGACGCCTCCCACCGACATGACTCGGCGTAACACCTGAACACCACCCGCCGTCACTGAGGATGCTTCAGTGAAAAACACTCATAAAGCAAGGAGCCAAGTGAAATGGGATTATAAAAGGGAGGGGGATCGTCTCGGCGTCCGCTATTACAGATAAAACAACTTCAAAAATGTGGTCACTCTAAGATTATTATGGCACACACACACACACACAGCCACACAACAGTAGCCACCCCACAGGGAATCCACTGTATGGCAATGAACACACAAACGCACACTTACAACTGAATAGAAGAAATGAGAGTTTTAACATAATGGAACAATAAAAAAAAAAAATGATACCTGACAGACAACTACATTTGGTACGGTGATGCCAATAAGCCCGGAGACTAAAAAGAAAAACGACCCAAAAACATATATTAAAAGCAACAGATGCATGATGGGAGTCTAAAGACACTCCACCTGTCATTAAAAATCAACTTGCACTACATCGCTGAGGATACAGAACACTCAGTGTGCTACGCCGCACGAGGCAAGCGACTGAATCACACCTCAAATTGAATGATATGCAAATGACTTCATTTATTTCAATTGAAATTTTGCAAAAATAAATAATCATTTCCAGTTGAATTTTTTGTCAAGCCAAAAAATGTCATTTCACCTGTTCTCTGGTTTGTTCTGCCCTTTTTTTTGGTTCCATGACTTATTATTAATTCAAATTTATTATTTGTCATGTATTTAGACAATCTATTGGTCTCTCCGGACTCCAGAATGACGAGCCACCACACTGTGGCTGAAGCCAGGATCCAAATAGAAGAGTATATGAAGTTGACAGTGTTGGTTTTTCTTGCACTGATTAAACCATGGCAGGTAAATGACTTATTTATTAAATGTTATGGCTAAAAATAAACCAGAACAGCACTAGTCTGCAAAAGAATTACCTCCAAGTGTTATGATGGGGTGGAAGTGTTGATTGCTGTGGATTCACATTGCAGAGCGCCTTATTTAAAGAGCAGAAATGTACCACCCTGAAAGTGAAATATCACAGGTTCAAGGCATGACTCCTGCGATGCACACTCACAACCGAGATTATATTATTATGTATCATTATTAGATATATTTCTATATGCCTTTGTGGCTCCCACATTCCTACGCACCTTTCAGATGAGATGACAGATTATGGTCAATTTAAGCTCAGTCAAGCCAGATTTGTTCATGTATTTGTTTATTTTATTCTATTCTATTTTATTTTTAATAATGGTTGATTACCTCCTGTGGGTCCTTGATTATTTATTTATTTTTGTAAATAAATAAATATATTCACATTACTGAGAAGATATGACAATGATCTGCAGTCATTTGTTTTAAAATATTTTTTCCCAAATTGAAAATTGTCTATTTGATAAAAAAATATATATATATATATATTAATGTTAATGGTATGCAAGTCATCACCACCGCTTTTTTCTTCTGAAGATGTACCACCCCAACGAGATTCCACCACAGTGCAGGTGTGAAACAAAAAAAAAATTACACACTGTCAACAATCTTGAAACGTTTAGTCCTGAACCAATCAGGACACAGACACAGTGTCACGTGAGATGATTCACCTGCACTCCACCTCAAACAATTTCAATAAGGCCTCACTGCAAAGGTCACGGGATCACACTTGATCCTGAGGGGGGGGGGCTCATAAATAATCATCATGGCGATCCATACATCAGTTACAAAAGAGACACTCGGCTCATCAGCCATAAAAAAGGTCATCCTAAGTCAAGGTCACCAAAGGTCAGAGCCGGGTGGTTGTCTATTTGATTAAAAAAAATATATATATATATTAATGTTAATGGTATGCAAGTCATAAAATCACCACCGCTTTTTTCTTCTGAAGATGTACCACCCCCACTAGATTCCACCACAGTGCAGGTGTGAAACAAAAAAAAAATTACACACTGTCAACAATCTTGAAACGTTTAGTCCTGAACCAATCAGGACACAGACACAGTGTCACGTGAGATGATTCACCTGCACTCCACCTCAAACAATTTCAATAAGGCCTCACTGCAAAGGTCACGGGATCACACTTGATCCTGAGGGGGGGGGGCTCATAAATAATCATCATGGCGATCCATACATCAGTTACAAAAGAGACACTCGGCTCATCAGCCATAAAAAAGGTCATCCTAAGTCAAGGTCACCAAAGGTCAGAGCCGGGTGGTCCCCTCTTCTAGACATCAATATCTGCATATAAACGCAGAGTCAAATCCATACAGGACACTTTGAGTTTCATACCGATGTGAATATTAATGCGTAATGTTTTTTTTTCATATATTTTTTTTAAAGAACAACCACGGTAGCGACAACTACACCAAATATGCTCAGACCCCGTTTGGCTCATTTCCTGTTCCCGAAACCAGGAATCTGTGCCTCGGTATCAGAGGAAGGAAGCGTCGCTGCTTTCTCAGCCCTTTCCCGACCCTGTCACAGAACGTGGTGATAAAAAATATATATATCCAAACGGAGAGCTGGTCAACACCGTCAGAGAAACAGTTTGCCTTTCCTGATTCAATACGGCCAATACAGAGCAAAGCAAACAGCCAATGATTGTGTCCGGTTTTTTTTTTTTCGCTGTTACAGCTGTGAGGCACCAACTCGCGTCGTTTCAAATGAAGATTATCAGGTTCAATTGAAAATGAAACTTTATTAAATGAAAGTTAGCTCTAAGAATATTGCTGTTCCTTTATTTATTATTATTTTATTATTTCGGTCCCTTATGTTTTTTTTTTTTTAGTTTGAGGCGACATTTTAAAGCACTAATCCATCACACCTTAAAAATGTAAATAAACATCAGGCAGCAGGCCTAGTGCAAATGATCAGAACTTGTTTAAAAAAGGTTTCTGTTGTTTATTAACATTTATGACTATCACAGGATGCTGATAATAAAACGATTTTTTTTTTTTATATATATATCCGGCTTCCACTAACGGCCTGTTGGCCAATGTTTAATGTTGACCGGGTTCCTTAACCCAGATGTCCTTGAAAACACTTTCAGTGGATTCCAGAAGGCTCTCTCCGAAGCGCAGGAAGTGGAGCGGGTCATCTACTGTGCAGGAAGTGTGTGTGCGAATGGCACAAACGAGCGTGTGAGTGTGCGTCTCGTAGAGTGAAGTGGTTTGTTAAACAACAAAAGGGAGCTGTATGAAAAAAATGAAAAATATGTGGGGAAAATCCAGAAAATGATAATGCAGATTTTTGAGGACAGAACTGGCAACAAAAATGACTTAAAAAAAAAAAAAAAAAAATGTCCATTTCACTGTTGACTGTGCCAACCAGCTGTTTTAGATGAATACGTAAAAAATCCAAAAGGGGTTGTAACCTGTCACAAGCATTATTTTACTTTTTTAAGGCCCGAGTCAACGAGGTACAGCGAAGGAAGAACGGGAGGACGGAACGGAGGACGGAGGGGAAAAATGAAAGCACACACAGCGAGAAGTTGGAGAAGGGTGGACGGCAGGACGAGATGGCAAAGGCTGAGACTACAGGGAGACGAGGCCGGGATATAAATAGAAACGGAGCTCCGGCTCGGCTTCTGTCCGCTGAGGCCATTTGAATCAATTGATCATTGCTGAGCGCGCGCGGGGGGCACGGGGGGCACGCGGGGGCTTCTGTCCGCTGAGGCCATTTGAATCAATTGATCATTGCTGAGCGCGCGCGGGGGGCACGGGGGGCACGCAGGGGGGGTGCTGGATGCTCTAATCTTTTATTAGATTAGAGCATCCAGAGAGCCGCAGCAGCCGCCGCCAACCCCTTCCATTCCAACCATCACCTGGCCACCACCACCACCATCATCATACCACCACTACTTAGAGAAAAAAACAAAAAATCGACCCACAATCCTCCAGGGGCCCGCGGTTTAATGAAGTTGACAGTACAGCTCCTACGGCTCTTATTATTATTATTATTATTATTGTTATCGGTGCTGCCGTGTCGTCAGAGTCAGCACGACACAACAAGGGGCAGAGAGAAGTTAATCTTTCATACAAAATAGAAATAAAAAGTTGGAAAATGTCAGACATTACAAAGGACAAAGTCTTTGGGGGTTTTATCACAAACCAGTTTCTGCTCCTCTGGAGGAAAAAAAAAAAATGCTAATTCTAATTCAGACCGACCTTTACAACAAAGGAAATCACAAAGAAACTATTACTCACTTCACGTGTCTCGATCAGGACTGCATATTTGTTTTATTATAATTATTAAATGTGCCATTGTTTGTGTTATTTAAATGGCACCATTTGGCATCAAGGCCACAGGGTGCGCACGGACGCAACTTTTTTTTTGTTGCACGCTCACAAATTGCAGATTCAATTCCAACATAACAGATGAAAAAAGAAAGGCCACTCAATGAGGGATTGGTAGGAGTTACAAAAGAGCCATACAGAATTATTCTGACCACGTAAAAAACCTGAAGGGTTATTTGAATTATCAAGATCATATTATATAAACCAATGCGCAGGTCCACGTAAAAATCCATTGCCATGTGACTTTCTTCGAAGCCCCAAAAAAAAAAAAAAAAAAATCTTATTTAACTCTGAACGAAAAAAAAATCATAAAAGTGCTCCAAAAAGGAAAAAAAAAAAAAAAAAAGGGCTGCCATGAAAAAAAAAAAAAAAGTGTCACAGCAAACAGAGAAATGAGAGAGTGAAAAGATGAGTGCCCTGCCGATAGATGATGGCGTTTCCGCTGACAATAAGAACGACTGAAACATATTTATCACGCCAGCGCCTTAATGACAGACTACGGCGCCACAGAGATCAGAAATAACCAAGGAGGCGAGAAACGTGTCAGATCAAACAAGAAAGAGCTTCTCTTCATATGCAAATTCGGCCTTATTGGATTTCTGCCTCGTCTTCAGACGACACGAGGAGTCGTTTGGGCCACGCCAGACCATCATCTCTGCACTCCATCTGCCTTCCGACGCAAAGAAACTGTTTATGGATCATTTCCACACTGGTTTGTAAGTGAGTGAAAAGGGAGGAAAAAAAAAAAAAAAAAAAAAGGCATCGTAAACAGGGAGCAGCTCAAATTCACCCACTAGCTTCAAAAACCCCCAAGTATTAAAAAAAAAAAAATCCATGTTGAGAGGCTGTGGATATTCAATAAAAAAAAAAAAAAAAAAAAAAAAAAAAAAAAAAAAAAAAAGATAAGACAATATAAGAGAAAAAGACCAGAACATCTGACTCTCGTGTTAAGATTCAGTAAAATACAGATTGAAATATTAGATGTATAAACATCCGAGTGTATTCAAAAACTTTATTAACTTTCAAACTAAGAAAGTGGAATAACATTTTAACTATAATTATTGTCACTTGTAAGAGCTCACTAGCACCTCCCCAATAACTCCTACAAAATCCTCCAAAACATCTCCATAAACCGTTAAAAGGAGACCCCTAAAAACTCCTGATGGACCTCCACAACCGCTACAACCTTTAAAAAAAAATGACTTTAACCTCCTACGGGATCACTTTCCGCTGCTTAATGGCCAAATTAAACCTCGGCCCTCGATTCAGCCGCCTTGGAAATGACCACTTAGCACCTAAAAGACATTTAGAACCTTTTCATCCATCACTTCATAACTACTAGGGCCTTAAAAAAGGGGCAGAGGCACTTTCTTTATATTGTACTATGCAAATAATGAGCTGGCTCATGGCTAAAAAAAAATATATATATATATATAAATAAACTGTGTTTGCAAGACTTGAACAATTTTTTTTGTATTAATAAAAAATGACTTGTTTCAGAAACTGAGCTGAAAGCGCGAGATTAAAAAACAACAGGTAATAAAAATATCCCACTGTTCTGCTGCTTCTTTTCTCTTTTCTCTCTCTCTCTCTTTAGCAGCTGCAGATGCTCGCTCGCCCCTCGGCCCACGGTCTCCACAGGACTCCACTTTCCCTGGCCACCACATTTGAAATGAAATGCACTTTCTGCAGAGTTGGTATAATTGTGACTTTATGACACACGCGCAGCGTTGGGAGATCATTTCCCTGGCAGCGGGTCGTTAGTGCAAAAAAAAATAAAAATAAAAATGCAGGAGGCAAAGGGCACCGGTGGCTAATGACAATCATGGCTGAGCAGATTTGGGTAAAAAAAATAAAAAAATAAAATGCACTTTTCAAGGCTGGTATATTCCAACAGGTGTAATTTGCACATTTTTTTTTTTTTTCTCCAGACTGAGCCCCGGGCATCAACGAGCACAACACTCCTCACTCCGGCTGCAGTGTGTTGCGCTGATTTATCCCAAAACCCCTTAAGGGGTCCAAAACTTTAGGACCTGTTTTTTGTTTGGTTTTTTTGGGACTATTTCTCCTGCTCCCTGCTGCATCCACATGTGGACACGCTTCTCAGACCGCTAACCAGGCAGGTGGCTCTGCATCCTAATAAGTCAAATCTTTTTTTCTTTTTTTTTTCCACGACGTCAAATTATAATAAATAACGCTGCTGCACTGGGCCACACACAACAGAGGGGAAATATTGGGAAGTATCCAGGCGTTTGATATCAATGAGGCCAATGTGGGCAGCTGATACCACAAGTTATATACTGCATGCGTGCGTGTGCGTGCGTGCGTAGGAATGCGAAGGACTGTGTGCGTGCGTGTGTGTGTGTGTGTGTGTGTGTGTTATCAGCTGAGAGCAGAGGCGCTGTGGGGGAGAATCTGCTGTGACAAACCTGGAAGACAGTTTCCCCTCAACAACCAAAGTCTACGTCGCCTGAAATGCTCACATCATTTCAGCGCTCTCTCCCTCGCTCGCTCGCTCGCCCTGCTTTCATATAAAATGACAGGCTCCATCGTGCGTTTAAGCAAATTCGTTCATTTGAGAAATGCATTTCGAAGGTGTTCCAAAAGAACATCAATCAAATGCCAAGATCCAGGTAAAGCCCGAAAGCTGAAGGTAAAATCCTTCGACACACACAAAATGTGATTTATCCAAGGTTCAAAAAAATAAACAAACACACACAGCCCACAAACGGACCGCTCACAACCAACACAGTTGGCGACTGTATGACTTTATGCCTCTATGCAAGACTATCGTCAGATTTGGTTCCATTGGGCCAATGCAGAGACCCAAGTCCTGACAGAAATGATTCTCAGAAGCCTGAACTTAATCTGATAAGTGATATGCAAATTGGGCAAGCGTGGCCGCTCATGAATAATGCTTCTGTGTCAGATGAGAGAGAAAACCAACAGGTCGCTCTTGAACATGAATAAGAAAATGTCTCCATTTTTGGAGAAAGCAGATGTTGTTTGGGGAAAGTGGAAGACATATTACCAGTAGTGAGCCGGGTACGCACGGAGCAGCGTTATGATGAGCACCCTCCCCTGTCGAAGGCACGGAGTCGGAACCAACAACCTGCACCACATCCGATGAAGGGAGCGGGTTTTTTTTCTTTTCATTACAGTTGCACGGCGAGCATATAAAATAATTCCCCCCCGTTTCCACGGGTGATCATTATTATTTGCGGGGCGGAGGGATCAAAGCAGGTTCAAACATTTTTTTTTTTTTTTTGCTGCTGCTGCTGCAGGGACCCTGAAACCAACCCGGTTCGTAGAAGATAAAAAGACAAAATATATGAAGGTGGTCATAAAAAAAAAAAGAAAATGATTAAAATGACATATGCATTTTCTTACCGAATATTAAACATCAAATCACTGCAATTCACAGCAGGTTAATTTTTTTTTTATTATTATTTGACCACCTACTATTGGTAGTGGCGGCGTCATGGATGAACAGGCGGAAACCAATACAGGCAAAGAAAATAAACAGATGCAGAGAGGGAGCGCTAGTAGACATGAATCGATCCTACCAGAAATAATGTGGCCGAGGTGAGACGTGAATTTTCGCCCCCTCGATGGAGAGTTTTTGTTCCGGAGCTCAAAAAACAAATCCCCCGTGTCAGAGGTTCCTTAAAGGCACTAAATGGATGGATGGGTTCGTTTTTGGTCTCACCAGGGATAAAAAACATAATGCCTTTTTTTTTTTTTCCCCCCAACTGAAACAGCAGTGATCTGTGTGCTCACTACAACTAACACAGCCTCCGACAATCCACCTGACAGGACCTTTTTTTTTCTTCTTAAATTGCGTTCATCATGACAACACCTCATTGTGAGAATAAAAAAGGCCAAGGGGGTTAATATGAGATCGTGTGATAAGTGACAAGTAGAGTAATGGAATGGTTCAGAAAGGGAATAAAAAAAATAAAAAAATAAATTCAATCAGAAGTGATTTTGATTTGAAAGGTTCAGCTATGAAAAGCAAAATGATCGGTGACACAAAAGGCGTCACTTTCAATTTCACAGAGAGAAGTCTGCAGTCTTTGTGTTATACCTCCATTCAATTAATAGTGCAGGAAAACACAAAGGAACAATGGGCACACGGGCACAGGCACGGGCACACGCACGCACGCACGCACGCACGCACGCACGCACGCACGCACGCACGCACGCACGCACGCACACAGGCACACAGGCACAGGCACACAGGCACAGACACGGGCAGGCACACGGGCACGCACACGGTCACGCACACGAGCACACACACGGGCACACACACAGGCACACACACAGGCACAGACATGGGCACGCATACGGGCACGCATACGGGCACGGGCACGCACACGGGCACGCACACGGGCACGCACACGAGCACACACACGGGCACGCACACGGGCACGCACACGGGCATGCACACGGGCACACACGGCCACATACACACACACGGCCACATACACACACACGGGCACGCACACGCGCACGCACACGCGCACGCACACGGGCTCACCCCCACGCACACTCACACCCACGGCCACATACACACACACACAGGCACACACACGGGCACGCACACGGCCACACTCGCGGGCACACTTATTAATACCAGGAAACGATGATATGGAAATAATTAATTTCAATACCAATTCATTCTTCCATGAACACGAGACCTTTATGGGCACATTGGGGTTTTCAAAAAAGAAGAAAAAAAAAAAAAAGAAGAATACGAATGCTTTGTTTGGAGATTAAAAGTCTAAAGTCATCCGGGAGCCCGATCGGCAGCTGAGCGTTTAAGTGAAGAAGACGATTAAGAGAAAAGCTGCAGCGCCACTGGAGCCCCAGTTCTGAACGCGACATGATGAAGAGGCTTCCTGTAAAAAGACTCGCATTCTAATTAAATGGAGGGAATCACACTGTGCCGACGCACAACAGCCCCAAAAACATGCGACAGGGTGAGTGGTCGCGCTCCACTGCCCCGGAGAATATGATGAGGCTAAGAGAACATCGAAGAAATATATATAGAAATGAAAAGCCAGGATACAAGTTAAAGTGTGAATTTTTACAGCTGTGCGCACACACAAAAAAAAGATGAAAAATAGAAAAAAAGAATACATGGCACTCCAGAGAATTGGGCTTTCACTTTGATGGAGGAAAAAAAAGAAAAAGGCATTGGACTCTTGGGAGACACAAAAGCTCTTCAAGTAGATATCGAAGTTTTTTTGTTTTTTTTGTTAAAACTAAATAACCGGGATGTTATTTTTGCCATTTTAAACGTTTTTTGTTTATAAAACAGTCTGTGCTGGTTGGTCTGTGCTGTAAATATCTGTTGTACCAGCTGTAGAGATGTTAACGGTGGAAACACAGACTGTGTGTGTGTGTGTGTGTGTGTGTGTGTGTGTGTGTGTGTGTGTGTGTGTGTGTGTGTGTGTGTGTGTGTGTGTGTGTGTGTGTGTGTGTCTGTGTGTCTGTGTGTCTGTGTGTCTGTGTGTCTGTGTCTGTGTCTGTGTGTGGGTGTGGGTGTGCGTGTGTGGGTGTGTGTGGAGCTTGGCCTCTGGCTGAGGTCACAGCGCACACCAGACGCTGTCTGACGTTTACAAAAAAATAAAAATAAAATAATCATAAAACAAAGACAAAAGCATTTTTTTTTATTTTATTTTGTTACTGTTATGGTTTTTTTGACAAGCTCCTGGATTAAATTCGGCATTTATCCACAAATAACTCATTATAACGGAGGACTGAAGGATTTGTGTCCTTTTTTTTTTTTTTTTTTTTTTCTTTTTTTTTTTTTAATACTTTATGACACCTCTGATATGAGTTGGATATGAAACCATCGGAGCTCCTTCAACAAGTGTGTAAGACGACAGATTGTCAAACAGCTGCTGCCAAAACACAGACTTACGTGTAGGTGGAGAAAAAACTAAACAAGACAGAGTAGGATGGCTTTTTTCTTTCTTTTTTTTTTTACTCAATAGCTCATTTACTTCGCACCAAAATATCATCTCAGGGGAAAAAAAAAAAATCCACCTCATTTCCTTATATACAACACTTAAATAGAAGGACTAAAATCGACGCCAGTGTGAGTCAAATCAAAACAAAGCGCAAGCTTTCCTCAATGAAATATCAACATTTGCACTTACCGACACTAAAATAAATAAAAAAATCCCAGGAGCCTTTGCAAGGGGGGGGGGGGGGGGGGGGACCGCCCCCTCCTCAATATCTGGTGTACCAGCTGTAGAGATGTTAACGGTGGAAACACAGACTGTGTGTGTGTGTGGGTGTGTGGGTGTGTGTGTGCGTGTGCGTGTGCGTGTGTGTGTGTGTGTGTGTGTGTGTGTGTGTGTGTCGGTGTGCGTGTGTGGAGCTTGGCCTCTGGCTGAGGTCACAGCGCACACCAGACGCTGTCTGACGTTTACAAAAAAATAAAATAATCATAAAACAAAGACAAAAGTATTTTTTTTTATTTTATTTTGTTACTGTTATGGTTTTTTTGACAAGCTCCTGGATTAAATTCGGCATTTATCCACAAATAACTCGACTGAAGGATTTGTGTCTTTTTTTTTTTCTTTTATGACACCTCTGATATGAGTTGGATATGAAACCATCGGAGCTCCTTCAACAAGTGTGTAAGACGACAGATTGTCAAACAGCTGCTGCCAAAACACAGACTTACGTGTAGGTGGAGAAAAAACAAAACAAGACAGAGTAGGATGGCTTTTTTCTTTCTTTTTTTTTTTACTCAATAGCTCATTTACTTCGCACCAAAATATCATCTCAGGGGAAAAAAAAAAAATCCACCTCATTTCCTTATATACAACACTTAAATAGAAGGACTAAAATCGACGCCAGTGTGAGTCAAATCAAAACAAAGCGCAAGCTTTCCTCAATGAAATATCAACATTTGCACTTACCGACACTAAAATAAATAAAAAAATCCCAGGAGCCTTTGCAAGGGGGGGGGGGGGGGGGGGGGACCGTCATCGTCTCTTCAAAGCAGCTGTAGCGGCGGAGAGACACCTCGGGAGACTTCATTAGTCAGACGCAGCCAGCGAAACCAACTGGCGGATTCCGACACTCAACCTGTCAATACCTGTTTTTATGGCCACTCCGGAAAAAATATATATCGTCACACTTCAGACGAGTTAACCTGAGGCGAGCTACACCGGGAAATGACACACGCTTTATCAGCTACACCTGCACAAGCGGGGGTACTTTAAGGTGTCGGCTATGAACTGAAATAAATTCATAGCTCCATATTTTCTGAGATTCCGTTTTTTTGCCTATTTGCAGCACCAAATTTAAGACATTTATTATTATTTTTATTATTTTTTTTATTATATCTGGTAAAAAAAAAAAAAAAAACAACAAGCAAAAACTCAATAGTTCCTTGGTTTTGCATTATTCATCTATATTGCAGCATCTTCTTGCAGAAAAGCCAATAAAATTATAAAGTCAACCACACACACACACACACACACACACACACACAGTGTTAAACTGACTGTATAGTGTTGTACTGTACTGTCAGAGACTCTGAGCTGAGTGAGGGGCCGTCTCTGGCCCTCAGGGGCCGACTGGCTGTCTGATGCTCATCACGAAGCTACCCAGACATCCTCTCCTCACATCTCCGCAAGGAAGAGGAGGAGGAGGAGGAGGAGGAGGAGGTGGTTACATAACCCCTCCATCTCTGGGGAATCTGACAGGGGAAGGAGAGATGACAAAGGAGGACGGAAGTCGCCTTCAGCAAATCCGTGGCCAAAACTTGCGCCCACTACCCAACCAGATAAAAAAAAAAACAAGCCTCCGCATCAGCAGAAGTGTCTTCCCAGAGCCGAGATGGTGTTTTATCTTGTTTGTGTAATAAACAGCTGCCAGGGGATTAGACTTGTGCAGAGAAGGATGCGTGGGTCTCCATAGAAAGGGGGGGGGGGGGTTCTCCAGTCATGGTTTCCCTGCTCGGTTTGTGAGGGGGCGGCGGCTTGGAGACAAAAAGAGAAACACCGGGGAAGACAGGAATCCACCAATGTGGAGGAGAGGCATGAAAGTGAAAACCCAACCGGTTGGGAGTTACCTGATCCACATATACGTATACAAATAATATTCACTGCAAGGGCAGAGGCTAAGAAATAGTCTGGAGACAGGAGGAGGCAGGGAAGGAGTTTCGGCAGAGAACATGAGTAAAGCTGCTTATATATATATATAATGTATTTGTGAGATGGTTAAATCTTCACAGCTTCAGGCAGTTGTAAAGCTGATCTTCAGCCTCCCTCCCGAAACTCTGCTTCAGGATTCCAGTGGTAAACATCTAAAAACCAGAATCATCTCCTCGTGCAAACGCGCCGGCACAAAATTTGCCGTGTGGGGGGAAAAAAAAAAACGTCTACCCCTTGTGGATTTGTGGGGAGTTAAAGTGGGATGTTTGTTATGTCCTTGTGCAAACGAAAAAGAGGAAATGAAAAATTAGATTAACTATTGATTTCTGCTCTCATCCCATAGTTTAAATCGAAGTCTCGCCGCATAGATTAGATGTGAAGTTCAGGAGGGAGCGGCCTAACGAGCTGCTTTACAACCTGAGAGTTAATTATTGATTGGAATTAGAAATGAGCCTCACTGGGCTTATGGGGAAATAAACCGCCCTTTATTCATTTTTTTTTTTTTTTCTCAAAAGTAGCAGATATTAAATACCTGGGCCGTTTCTCTTCGATGATAACAAAAAGAAACAAAAAACAAGCTTGATCTGCTCCTGGAAGATTTGAGTCACCTTTTTTTTTTTTTTTTTTTTCCCACAAAACATTCATCTAAAAGCTACCTGGGACACAGGGGAGAATACGATGGACTTTTCACAACCTGGCAACCAAGAAACAAAACTGCAGAAGATTATTCAAGCACATCAAACTATGTCAACAAGGAAAGACGTTGAGATGTTGCGCGGCTGGTTTTTCTGGAAACCCCCCCCCCCCCCCCCAAGGCGTTGGGTTTGTGGAAGCGGACAGGCGCTCGCATATTGTAAATTAACTCTTTAAAAAAATAAAAAAAATTTATGATAATGTTTAAAAGTAATCCTTCACTCTGCTAGTTTGGAAAGACATCCTTTTATATAAAAAAGAAATACAAATGAAAAAGGCCGTCCCAGGTTTTATTTCCTCCTCAAAAGCGTAATTGTAAAAACGAACGCTCTGGAATTCCCAGACGTGATATTTCCTATTTAACAAAACGGGTTATGATCACAATGGGATGACTTTGTATTGATTCTAAGACAAAAGATGCCAGGGGGTAACTATTAGAGGATCTGGTGGAGCGATTTTTATGGCTCCCTTAAGGTGGGTTGAAAAACGGTCGCTATATTATTATTATATTATATATACACGGATTCCAAGCGTGCGTGTGTGCATGTGGTCGTTTTCTAGACTTCACACTGATTAGGAATCCAAGAATGAGGTTTATAAACCAAAGTGCATTTGTAGACCGACATAATAGATTTACACCATGACCATGAGTAGACTAATCTTTGTTCTGGAATTCCCAGACGTGATATTTCCTATTTAACAAAACGGGTTATGATCACAATGGGATGACTTTGTATTGATTCTAAGACAAAAGATGCCGGGGGGTAACTATTAGAGGATCTGGTGGAGCGATTTTTATGGCTCCCTTAAGGTGGGTTGAAAAACGGTCGCTATATTATTATTATATTATATATACACGGATTCCAAGCGTGCGTGTGTGCATGTGGTCGTTTTCTAGACTTCACACTGATTAGGAATCCAAGAATGAGGTTTATAAACCAAAGTGCATTTGTAGACCGACATAATAGATTTACACCATGACCATGAGTAGACTAATCTTTGTTTTTTTTTTGTTTTTTTGAAGTATAAATGATCATGAAAAGTTAGCGATAAATCGGGAAACTGTGGGATAAATTTTTTTCTTGCCAGTCATATACATCAAACAAAAGCCAGGGCCTATGTCGTGTGAATTGACTAATGCCGAGCGACAGGATGACTTGATACCGTGGAATCGTTAATCCGTCACAGAGATGCTTGAAAGCCATAACTGATAAAAGAAATGTAATTAAATCGAAATGAAATGCTCAATCCTGAAGGCTCATTTCACGGAAGGGGGTCTCCAACTTATGATATGAATAATGGACATTCAGGGGTCTGCCCTGGTCTTCATTCTTCACTAAACACTCATAAGCATTGGTTGAAAATATTAAAGCTATTATTGACTGCTTCCTCACAACAGACAACGGCTTGTTTTTTTCCCCCACAAATGCATATCAGAAATCAACTGATTGTGTGCCCTTCATTTCTTTCAACACACTCTGGATGTTATTTTAGAACAACAAATGTCGTCATTAATGTCATTTGCTGGGAGGTGAATCCCTGAGGGAAGGATGGAGAACCACCGTGAAGAAGCCTGGGCCCACGCCGAGCGTCACTTTGCGTCATTAACTCCGCCTCCGGAGCCACGGCGAGCGGCTGGAGACCGACGGCATGCAAGGGTTATTATTAGGATCCTGTTACTTCACCTCTTCACAACGCAGAGACGACCTTTAGTGATATTTTTTTCTCCCTACCGCTCAACACCGAAAGCCTGAACAGTTCATGTCACCAAAGCCCCGCCTCTAACTTTGCGTATTTAGAAAAAGTTCTTATTTCGTTTGAAAGCAATTTTCCTGCTCAATGTTTCCCCGATTAGTATGCAATTCCCAATGTAAACTAAACTAGGATACACATACACATACATACACACACACACACACACACACACACCACACACACACATACATACTAGGTTTATAGAACATCACGCCATAAGCATGGCAAAAGTTGCACGGCAAAAAAATTAATCTAAATTGACTAGTTGACATTACTACTGGAATACTGATACCAATGTGGACCATTGACGTCCAGCCAATTCCTGATCAGCCAATAAACAATCAATTATCCATGTAAATATTGACTCATTGAATAGGTGCTGCCTGCTTTCACCAGTTTTCCCTCTGAGGGAGCAACAAGACTTTTAATTTTGCAAAATAAACCTTCAAACTCCGTTTTTATTGACTTTTACTTCCAGAGTCAGGGGATCCAAACTGGCAACCCACCAAAAGCATACACAGCGCGCCATAACACAACACACACACACACACACAACAGCAGCATGAGGAAATTGATCAATGTTCCCCAGATTTGTTATATATTCACACTATTTAGTTATGAATCAGCACAAGTAAATTATGAGGATTAAAAAAAAGAAAGAAAAGAAACTCAGGAAGCAGACGATTTTCCTCCAGCTGGAAATCTCAAGCTTTAGTCTCATGAAAGTGAGAGTTTTTTTTATATATACTAAAAACACTGCAGACATCACCATGGACACTCGGACAAGTGTGTGTGTGTGTGTGTGTGTGTGTGTGTGTGTGTGTGTGCCCCCAGCTGAGGGCAGGAGGAACCCAGAGGGGTCCTTCAGCCATAACTGGCTTCCCTGCCTGTGTTTTTAGTGAGCGCATACATTTGAATGTAACCCAGACAAACCCGAGCAGAGCTATTCACCAAATCAGCTGCATGGCCATTGAATGAGACGCAGCCAAGGACGGCACGTGGATGCATCAAACTCCATTCAAGAAAAAAAAAGAAAAAAGAAATTCACACTGAACACAACCACGCCAACCTCATGTCCTCAAATCAAGGCAGACACATACATACAGATCTATACTCTGAGAGAGTGCTGTGATTCTTCATCAACCAACAGTTATTGTGATGTTTTAACCCAACCGGAGCAAACCAAGTCCAAAATATGATGGTTTTACATTCATATGAGAAGGTCAGCAGACAAGTTCAACAAGTGTGCTTAAATGATTTATATAAAATCAAACATTATATTGTATTTTACAAAATATTTATCTGTAAAGAAGGTGGAATTGAATTCTAAATCCTAATTTAATAATAGCCACGTGTGTGTATTATCTAAGAATACTGATTTTAATTTATAGGTTTAAATGTTCTTATTTAGATCAAAAACCATGTACCAACACTTCAAACATCTACCAGATTCCTTTAGGATTTCCTTCCATTTAAGGTTCACACCAAACACGTTAAAACAAAAACCACACAGCACAAATAATTAAACATATAAACCATAAGTTAATGGAGTGATGAGTGTGTCGTGTTCGGCTGCAACTCTACATAGTGTGCCAATCCACTGTAAGAAATGAAACAGTTTTTTTTTTACAGTTGATAAAACAACCGTCTCCAGCCCATGTCGTGTTTCGGTGCAGCGACCGTGTGGAAGCAACAGGAGACTCGAACCCAGAAGTAACTATTCTGTTAAAAGACGTGGTTTGTTACGGGTATATTGTAAGCCGAAATAAAGTTCACACACTAAAATATAGGCAAAACCAAAATTCCTGGCTGTTTGAAAGTAATCATTTTGCAGTTTTAACAGTTTGGTTGAATTCACGCCTTTGCAAAGGGAGTTTAATGGGGAGGGTCAACAGGTGCATTGTGTGTCCGCTCACCTTCTGCTGCCGCCGGGCCATGTCGGTGGGCTGCTTGGCGTTGAAGGGGTAGGCGATGCACCGCAGGACGAACACGTAGATCTGCAGTTTCACTTTCCTCTCCTCCTCCTCCCGGAGAATCCGCTCCCGCTCCTTCCTCTCCTCCTCGTTCTCCTCCTCGTCTTCCTCTGCACCTGCTCCGCGGCTCTCCGGCGCACCTCTGCCGGGGGCGGCTCCAGGTGCGCCGGGCCGCCGCCGCTGTTGGCCGCCCGCCCGGCCGCCGACGCCGCCGCCACCACCACCGCTGCCTCGCTTCCCCGCAGCGGAGGCAGCCGCTTTCTTCGGAGCTTCCCGGACAAGTTCCGGTTCGGAGTCCCCGCCGGTGTCCTCGCTGGAGGACGGGTCCAGCATGGTGGAAACTCCGGGGGGTAACAAAAACTGGGCGAAGAGTTCGAGCGGCACTTTAGTTTGCCGGAGTCGACGTGGCGTTTGCAGGTGCTGCTCCGCGCGCGGTGCGTTCACTGTCCGAACTTGAGAGCTCCGCCGGTGCTCTGAGAGGAGGGGCGGGGTCTCAGCCGGTAATAGGCGCAGGTTGACCCCGCCCCTTCCCTCGAGGCGCACCGGCATGTGTTGGAATTACAGCGCGCTCTCTCTGCCGCCGCCGCCCTCGAGTGCGCGCTTCACGCCCACAGGTGTCTAACCTGTGGCTGAAGATATCTCTCTCTCTCCTTCTCTCTCTCTATCTCTTTCTTTCTACCCCCCCACTCTCTCTCTTTCTCTCCCCCAATCGCTTTAAACAAACTGTTTTTCTTCTCCCTGTTCAACGAGATAGCGGTCAATTCAGCTTGAATAGTAAAATCATACAGTTTAGTTGCTTTCTTCTGATTATTGTACAATATCATAGACACGCACACACACGCCCACACGCACACACTCACACACACGCTTGATGAGAAAAGCGCCACTTTGACTCACAACATGCAACGTGCTGACTTTGTGATTACATGATGGAGATGCCTGTGATAACACAGTGTGATGGAGTTTTTACTCACTGTGTGACACTGCACAGATAATGTATGCGTGCGTGTGCGTGCGTGCGTGCGTGCAGGGCCACTAGAGATCAGTGTTTCTCTGGTGAAATGTTTGACCCAATTAGAGCTTAAAGCAAAAAATAGGTTTTGATCCCAGGGTTTAAAAAAAAAAAAGTTTCGCAGGTTTGAACGTTTTCTGTCAGTGTTATGAATTTATTATCTAAATGTTAAGAAAAAAAATAAACACCAATCCCATCCCATAATGAAATCATAAGAATAAAACTTCAAATATTAAATACAGTCTGGTAAAAAAGGACAACCAGACATATACGGGTTCCTCAATGTTCTTCTGCACATGCTCTTGTTGGAGAGATCCCACCACAGAACAAGAAATACATTCTCAGCGATTGCAAACAGATGAACCCATTCCTCCCCCGAGAGGTCCCCCGAAAAGTTCCGTAGCCTCACATTGAGAACCTCGTGACCTGTGGACCCATCTTTAAGGCGCTGTGGAGTTCGAGTCGGGGAAGGCCGGTGCCCAGGCAGGATATGTATCCAGAGAGAACAGAGGAACGCCCCACGTGGCCACGGCCAAAAGGACGGCAAGGACGCCAATCAAGTTCACGCCAAGCCCCGCCTTCACCTGCAGCAAAAGTAGTGATACAAGAAAAATGCAGCTCAAAGTGCTTTACTGCTAAAAAAAGACATTCCATGACTTAAAAAGGAACATTTATAAAAATAAGTAAAAAAAAATTAAAAAATTCAGATTTATAAAAATCCATTCATAAAAACAGTCAAAATGGGATAAAACAAAACTTTTTTTGTCCGTTACTTCGGTGATGGCAATTCAATTATTCTCATATGTTTGTTTTTTTTGGTTTTATACTTCAAGTAACCCAGTTCGATTAATGTGTCCAACATCCTCAATTCATTTGGTAATGAATGAATTAGCAGGACTCACCATGTCCAGGATGTCGATGTGTCCGTAGGCGAACACGACGGCGTTGGGCGGATTGGACACCGGCAGCAGGAAGGAGAAGGAGGTGCACAGCGTGGTGGGGATCAGGACGTAGAGCGGGTTGACCTGGATGGCCTCGGCCTGGAGACAAAGGGCTGATTACTCAGATAATCATCGGTGTAGGTGTAGGACTCACACAAGCTTGTTAATACATTTAAAAAAAATAAAAACGTGTTTTCCATTACCAGTGTACTAAAAAAGAAAAAAAAAAAAAATATATATATATATCACTAAAAAAGCACAACAAAACATAACACACCCCGACACAATACTTTTGTTTAATAAAAAAAAAAAAATCACACTTATTTTTCCTATTCAAACCTACAGCAAATCCGATTATTATTTGTATTATTTTTACAATATTTATCATTATTTATAATTCATCTCATTCAAAGTACCTTACTCGTCCAGGGTCTGACACTGTGGGAACCTACCAGAGAGGAGAGGATGGGGAGGAAGATGGTGATGGTGGCGGCGTTGCTGGCAACCTCTGTTACCGTGGTGACGATGATGCAGGCGACGGTGATGGTGGCCAGGACCGGCAGATCACCCAGAGGCGTCAGCAGCTTTGCCACCCACAGAGACAGGCCCGACTCCTGCGCACGCACGCACACAGGCAGATAAGCACACGCGTGAAAGTGCACACACAAAATACCCAGACACACATACTATATATATATATATCACTAAAAAAGCACAACAAAACATAACACACCCCGACACAATACTTTTGTTTAATAAAAATAAAAAAATCACACTTATTTTTCCTATTCAAACCTACAGCAAATCCGATTATTATTTGTATTATTTTTACAATATTTATCATTATTTATAATTCATCTCATTCAAAGTACCTTACTCGTCCAGGGTCTGACACTGTGGGAACCTACCAGAGAGGAGAGGATGGGGAGGAAGATGGTGATGGTGGCGGCGTTGCTGGCAACCTCTGTTACCGTGGTGACGATGATGCAGGCGACGGTGATGGTGGCCAGGACCGGCAGATCACCCAGAGGCGTCAGCAGCTTTGCCACCCACAGAGACAGGCCCGACTCCTGCGCACGCACGCACACAGGCAGATAAGCACACGCGTGAAAGTGCACACACAAAATACCCAGACACACATACGCGCGCGCGCACACACACACACACACACACACACACACACACACACACACAGTTCCTAATAACTGAGGATTTGCTGAACAGACTCAACTCATGACAGATTACTCCTACCAAAAAGACAGTTTTTTTACCTTGGTGCCTCCAGCGAGCGCGAATCCTCCTCCCACCAGCAGAGCCACGGTCCAGGGCATGGACGCCTGGAACTCTTTCCAGGAAATCATGGCCTCTGGATGGAGAGAGAGAGAAAAAAAATCTTTACCAAATGTAATTAAACAATGAAAAAACAATTAAAGTAATCAAAAGTCGCAGAGTTATGTTATAATTATTCTTATATGAAAAAGACATAATAAATATGTATATGATCGGATGATTGACTAATTACTTTAATTGGAGCTAATTCCAACCTTCATTTATTTGGCATCTCGTGGTGAACAACACCAGAACAACACTTCAAAGTGAGTGACGGTGGTACAGGTGCAGGTAACCTTGCCATCTATTATAACTGTGAACACGAAATGAATGTAGATGTTTTTTCGTTTTTTTTTTATAGGAGCTGAATTGTGATGTTTATATAAAGTTACCATATTTTCTGGACGGTCCGTGGGCCGGTACGATGAAGAAGAGGAGACCCAGCAGCAGAGCCACGGTGGCATCAGTGACGTGGCCTGAGTGACTGAGAATTGAAATATTAAAACATAAAGTCCGGGATGTATGTTCTGGCCACGAATGTTCAATGCAGCTGCTGTCAAAATGTATTTTTTTTTATATTTAAATACATATTTTTTGACTCACTCGGGGAAGAGGGAGGCCCAACCCGGCATGAAGCCTGGAGCTCGGGTCAACCACAACACCACCATCAACAGGAAGACCAGCCCAGTGAAGATCTCCTGAGCACTGGATGGAGAAATGGATGGAGAGAGAGAGAGGAGGTGGAAGAGCACTCATTCACTCATCAGCGAGATGAATGTATAAATGAACAAATGAATGGCTGTCAACAATTCCCCCCCAAAAAAGAACTTCTAACAAAAATAACGCATGAAAGAGTGACTGCAAAGGAAACGCTGTGTGATGACTCATCTGACCTTTTCTCTTCTCTCCACACACACACACACACACACACACACCAATGATTCGCAAACGCGTATTTGAGATGTCATTCATTCATATGTCACTCTAATGAGGCGGTTTGAGTTCCGCTATTATGTCCCTCTCAGTCCCTCTCGTAACTGTGGACGGACGCACTTTCTATCGCAGTCATCAAATG
The DNA here is from genome assembly GCA_016785305.1 of Colistium nudipinnis. Taxonomy (NCBI): domain Eukaryota; kingdom Metazoa; phylum Chordata; class Actinopteri; order Pleuronectiformes; family Rhombosoleidae; genus Colistium; species Colistium nudipinnis. The sequence continues at coordinate 130,901 of JAFBJU010002392.1, forward strand.
CCCGCTGTTCTCAATTTCTGACGCCGTTGCCATGACTGCAGACGCCACATCACCATGGCGTGCCCCCAGTGCATGATGGGATGGAAATACAGGTCCGAACACCAGCATTCAATGTTTTCATCATCATTTCAGTGGCTCACTGTATATGTATATATATATATATATATATATATATATATATCACAGTTAATTAATAAATGAATGTGCTTGTAACTGAGAGACAAGTACAGGTACAGAGTTCATTGAAAAATGAGTGACTGACTGAATGAGTGAACACATTAATGAATAAGTGGATGAATTAATGGTCACCTTATGCGTCCCAGTGACTTGCACTCATCTTCTATGACTTTTCTCGCTGCCTTTTCTTTCTCCGACTGCTCCCCTCCACATCGCCACAGGAAGCTGAAGCTGTGTGTGTGTGTGAGAGAGAAACAAAGAGAGAGAGACAGATTATATAAAAATATATATATATATATATTTTTTTTTTAAATATTTGTATATACAGTATATATATGTGGACGTCATGCCTCAGCCACAGGTTTGGTGTGAAAATGAAAAGCAGCTATCGCAGAGTGAGGTTACATTAAACTACCTCTGTACGGTGTAATGATTATTCTTTTTCAAGCTCATATTTAAATGTATTTGAGAAAAGAAATAATATATACTGTGAATACTTAAAATAGAAACACCTATAGGTCTTTTAGTATATAGGCAGCCTACAACTTGCGGAAAAAGATCCATTATGCAAACAAACAGTAAATCAGTGCGGCCTTGGACTGTACCTCCTGATAATATACAGGCGTGATAAAAATGTGATAAAACTCATAATAATGAATCAATAATGAGGAGGAGAGTTTAATTATTTTTTTTTAAGACAGTAGGTAAAAAGACAACACACACACACACACTCAATCAGTGGTGATAAAATCCAGATAGGAAGTGATGGAGTATTGGTGCAGATTGTGGCGTTGACACTCACTCTGAGCCAATGAAAAGCCAGTAGAGCCACACCCAGGTCAGCAGCAGCATGACCACACTGACAGGCAGACACAACAGGAGCCAGTTCCCAAAGTTGATGCAGTTGCAGTCTGGGTAAAGTCTGAATGTAAAGACATTTCAGGAATTTAAATCAAAATGTTTGTTTGATTTGATTTCCTGTACCTCCCTCCGACTCTGACACTCACTGGCTGAGGTACTCGGAGAAGATGAGGTTGGGCGAGGTCCCCGGCAGCGTGGTGATGCCGCCGATGTTGGACGAGTAGGCGATGCCGATGGACATGGCTTTGCAAAGCATCAGGTCCTGTTTGCTCCTGCTGGGAGCTGAGGGCGGACACGCTGCAGCCTGCAGGCGGCCACACAGAGAGATAAATAAGCCAGTGACGGCAGAAACTATGGGATTCATTTTTATTTGGATTTTATTTTTTGTACCTGAGCTTCACCAGGCTGCGAGACCCCCTGTATCTGAACACATGTGATCGCGTCTTCAGGACCATCAGGGTCCTTCCTGTCACTGACAAACACAGGAGAGAGTATGGTATATAAAACCCACAGTCAAAAATACTCAATAATCCCAGTCTGTCACATACCTCATCATTTCTGTCATCTTTTCAACACATTCATCCATTTCTGGAAAAAAAAAAAGAGCAGAGCGCAGTTTATTTCTCACTGTTCTGACTCTATCATCTTCTAACACTAAGGCCATATAACAGTAAAATTTGATTCCACTCTATAGCAAATCAGCTCCATCCTTCTGAAAGAAATGAAAAATGTATAGTTGGTCGTCATCTGCAAAGAATCGACATGAGCAGTCCATGTGCATGGACAATTTAATCCAAAGAAATGATGTATAATGCAAAAAAGAAATGGGACCCAGCACAGAGCCCTGTGGAGAAAGGATGAGCTCCGTGACACATTTGAACTCAACGGTGATATATTAGGAGGAGTGCCTGCCGAGATAGCACCCAGACCAAGAGAGCACTTTGACCAAGAGGTCCATATCAGAGATTACAGATACAAACTGAAAGGTCCAGAAAGATAAGAAAAAAAACAATGCTGCCACTGATCTGAGAGCTTCTGTCTGCTCTTCCCCGTAACCATGTGTCACATCCGAATCCTTGACACCATGAGTTTTCCACTTAAAAATAAAGGTGAATCAATTATTTTGTACCAGATATTGGAAGGATAATATTATAAAAAAAAACAAAACAGGTACCGTCCAGTTGGAGGTTGGGGTTGTCTTCGCCGACACCCACCTCCTCCTTGGCCTTCAGGATCTGCTGGAGGACCGCCTCCACGATGGGCATCACCATGGCAACGGCCGAGGTGTTCTGGACCCACATGGAGAGGAAGGCGCAGCTGGACATGAAGCCCAACATCAGCCTGGATACACATTTTTGGAAAAAATTGGAGGTCAGTAGGTAGAACTCCAAAAGAGACTCAAGAGGTGAGGAACATCTGGCTCGGCCCCTGGTGGTCAGCTGATCCGTGTTGCCAAATGAGAAATACACTTTAAGTATTCAGATATTTATTTTTCACCATGTCATTTTCACTTGCTCTTATCACACTGATTCACAAATCTTTTTTCTTTTGCTTTAAAAGCAAAAAGGGAAATTTTTTATTTACAGCCGACACTGACAGATTTCTTATCGGTAGATAACAAACTTGATTCTGTTACTTATTCTAGTAGTTAGAATATTTGGAAATAAAGTGAGTGATTTATAAAGTTACACGATATTTTAAGCTGTTAAGTATTTATCAGAGTTTCACAAATCTTTAGGGAAATTAAATGTTAAACCTCCCAGCCGACCTTTTGACCTTCACGATCCCAACTCACCACGCAGGGTTGACTCCCACCATGGTGACCAGCTTCAGGGCCACTCGGCGGTGGAGACCCCATTTCTCGATGGACGTGGCGAGGCAGATGATGCCGACCAGCAGGAAGTGGAAGTCTTTGAAGTACTCCATCGCCACCTGGAGGATGGGGGAGGGGGGGGGGGAAAAATGAGGAGAAGTAATATGAGCAAATTAAAGTAGAAAATAATAACAGTATTAGTTTTTGCCTGGCAATTGAAATCATAATCTTAGAAAAAAAAAAGAAAAGAAAAATCAAGTCAAAAATACAAATTCAGCGGTTAAGTTTCATGTATTAAGGTTTATTTGTCGTTTTGGCTTCATAATTAATGGGGAGAGATGGAGTATTCAAAAGTTTAAAATTGAATTGAATTTCATTTCATTTAAAATCTGGCACTCGTCTAAACTTTTATTTTAACAGCAACAGCCAAAACAAATTGTGCACTGACATATTTTTCACCTTTCAGTCAAAAAAGTCTGATTGTTTTCTTCAATGTGAATTAGAACAAAACAAAGCTGCCAACGGGGAGAGGGACTCACGCTGGAGGACTTCATGATGCCGAACACGGGGAAGAGGACGGCAGGGAGCATGGCCGTCATGGCCAGAGGAATCACCTCCGTCACCCAGTAGACGGCCATCAGCAGCAACACAAACGCACATTCTGCCTCCTGCACAGACACACAAACACACACAAATACTCTGACGCTCCTTGTGTGAGAAATGAGAAATGAAAGAAATAATAAATGTTTGAATTTATCAAGAGTAGAAGTATCATATCCAGAGCAGGCATAGCTTTGGTTTGATTATATAATAGAGATACTAGAATGAAATAAAATATATTCATATCATACAGAATTATGTATAGAAAAGAGAGGAAAGCAAAAATCAACTCTGCATATTATTTTGAAATGATATTGGATTATTTTGTTATAGGCCTGCTTTGGTCAGAGATTATAAATTAAAAAGGACTTATTGGTCTATTAAAAAAAAAAAAAAAAAGCTAATTTTGTTTGCAGTGGCAAAGTGACCCAAGTGAAGGGATTGATTTGAAATAAATCAATCAAATAAATCACAGCACTTCAGTTCCTTTGAATTTCCCCAGATTTCCCAAGTGGCTCACCTTCGTCCCCAGGACCACAGGAAGAGGAAGTAGCAGCAGCGGAGTCAGGACGGCCACGCCGATGCTGCGGTAGCTCCACAGCCTCGTCAGCATTGTGTTCCTTCTCCGGCCGGCTCCGGGGTTGTGAGGCCACGCTCGCTGGGCTCGGAGACTTTCGGGACGTCAGAGGATGATTAACCTGCGTCGGGCCTCAGGTTGGGCCTCCTCTCTCTCTCGCAGGTTTACCGCTCCATATCGCCGGCTTTCTTGAGCAAGACGTGGAATTGGCCTCAGGTGGCCATTAATGTCCGGTTATCTGGGTTCAAACACCGCCGAGATAATAATGTGACACAATCGTTAATTTATGGCACTTCAACAGGGCAGTACGAGGGGATTTCACAAATGAATCTATTCATTTTATAATATTACAATTTTCTTTTATTACATTTTACACCAATGCCCTTTCGTAGGAAACACCACATTGTCTAAATCGCCATCACCACCATAATATTTGTCAAGTGAGATTGAAACTGGACTTACCACGCGCACCAGTGGGATTAAAACTTTCCTTTCATGGGCCTCGAGACTCCAGAGACGTCACAGAGATAAACTGCAGAAAAAAAAAAAAACAAAAAAAAAAACAGAGCACAATGGGGTTCATGTTTTCTTCAGTAACTCTTTCTTGAAGTGGTTCCTCAAACATGTGGTGGACTCATCTTATCTGGAAGGTTTGAGAAAGGGCTGTAAAACAGTTGTCAGCTGGAGTGACCTTTGACCCCTTGGCTCTGGCCTCGGATAGCATGAAATGCAGGCTTGATTGTTTCAGCTACACATTTCAGATTGGGGGGAAATGGAAATGATTATGACATGAATAGTGGAGTTCATTAATATTTCACAAAAACAAACATGCAGAGTAGTGTGGTTTTAATAATTGACTACCCGTACATTCCTCAATTTACAGGTAAATAATTGCATGTCCTTCCATTATTAAATCACACCAAAATTCAAAATACAAATTTTTTCCTTTTGCGTTACTTCAAAAAAAAGTTAAAAACCGGGTGGAAGAGTAGGTGAGGTGCGATGTCTTCACTCAACAGGCCTTTAAAAAGATACACACACACACATAGACTCACAACAGACAACAATCGCGTTCAGTGCAATCACAATAATTATTATCACAATAATTAACAGGCTGGTCCACAGCAGACTGGTTAATTATTGGTTTTTATTCAGAAACGTGTCAATAAACTCCTGAAGAGATTTCCTGAGTACCCCTGAACCTCCACCCCTCCCTTCCTCTCATTCTGAGAAAGTTTTATTTTTTTATTTTTTTTTAAATGTGTCCACAATAAATCACCCTCATATTTACTATTTCTGTAACTCTGTCCCCATTCATCTCTTCATCTGTTACGTCCTTCCATCACCCCCCCCCCCCCTCCCGTCTCCCCCCCCCCCCCGTCTCTTCTCGTTCTATTTCAGCGATTTAACCGTCATGATGACGGGCGTGAAGCTGGGCGGGGCGCCGGGGTCCACGTCGGGCCAGAAATCCAGATACTCGGCCAAGAACGGGATCTGGCAGAAGCGGCGGCGAGCGATCATGTGACTCTGATGAATCTTCCGGATGAACGTCATCTCGTAGGCCTGGAAACACACGCACACAGGAAACTCAGTCTTTGCAACAGCTGCACTTAGACAAACAGGAGGAATATATAAATAGAAAATGTATATTTATATCGGAGAAAACAATTTTACAAGTAAAAGAATCAAGGACTATTTGCTCTTTCTTCCAAATATTGATCAAACCCAGATTTTTTTTTTTTTTAGAAACTACTCATATGATACAATATGATAATTGCAACCAGTGCCTCGCCATGTATTGGGTTAAGGGCGTGGTTCTTTTTATTAACAGCAACAAAAAGGTTCATTTTTGTAATCATTATTATTTAATTCCAGCAAGGAAACAGGGCTATGATTGTTTTATTTAATTGGGAGCAAAATCAACATTGAAGTGCATATTATTATTATGGCCATGCAAAATTTGGTAACTTGGTAGATATGAGCTTGAAAGATGAGGACGTGGTCTGGATGTGTGTGTGTGTGTGTGTGTGGGTGGAGGGGGGGGGGGGGACGGACCTTGTGTGTGTGGGTGGGGGGGGGGGGGGTACGGACCTTGCGGTAGTCCTCCACCTGCAGGTGAGCTTCTGTCTCCTCTCGGGACAGGAGGATGCAGTTCCAGGGACTCCATTCTTTTTTATGGTCCCAGCGGACCAGCATCAGGTTGAAGAGGTCGTTGCTGGACTGCAGGGCGGAGCGGGACATCCAGGCCACCTCCACCAGCCACTTCACGTCCTCCACCTGCACGCAGGCACACACAAACACACACACACACACAGGTGGCCAAAAATTCAGGAATGTATTTATCATATACACAATAATAAAATCTTAGGTCTCCTCCACGGTGATTAATAAAAAAAAACAAGCGCATCAGAAACACACAGTATATACAACTTTAAAAATGTTAGAACTGGAAAATAAAAATAAAGTAAGATCCCAGATAAACGTAAACAGAGAATACGTTTGCAGTAGAAAAAGTCGAAAAAGGGGATATAGCCCAACCCCCCCCAAAAAAGTCAGATAAATCAATTAAGCAAATGCGGCTCCTAAAATCCACATTGATCATGTGACCTGAATCAGGAAGGGGATTTTGTTGTCGTGGCAGAGCCTCTGCTCCTCGGCCCTCAGCCTCCTCAGCATGTCGTCGTAGCAGGACAGGTCCACGCGCTCCCGGGCCTTGTTGTCCAGGCCGGCGCAGTCGCGGCACCGACCTCTGAGGGCGGCGTTGGCGGCCGAGAAGAACTCGGCGCAGTGCTGGTATCTATGGCAACTGCTGCACAGGAACATGTTCTTGGGCTGGGACGTGTTATGTGGACTCTGCGGGGGATAAATTGATTCTAAATGACACCACGGAGTAATGCTTATTTCAAATGTTTTTTTTTAAGATAAGATAGGCCTATATTTATTTATTTTAACAAATCCATAATCCAAAAAAACTACAGTATGAAAGAGGTACAAAAGGTGTAAAAAAAATATAAATTAAAAAAAATATATATGTAATAATAATAATAATAATAATAATAATAATAATAATAATAATAATAATAATAATAATTTCAAATGTTTTTTTTAAGATAAGATAGGCCTATATTTATTTATTTTAACAAATCCATAATCCAAAAAAACTGTACAGTATGAAAGAGGTACAAAAGGTGGGAAAAATATATATAAATTAAAAAATAGATACATGTAATAATAATAATAATAATAATAATAATAATAATAATAATAATAATAATAATGTGTAAAAAAAATATAAATTAAAAAAAATATATATGTAATAATAATAATAATAATAATAATAATAATAATAATAATAATAATAATAATAATAATAATAATAATAATAATAATAATAAATAAAAGTATGCCGTAGCATTACCTCCAGCAGTTTGGTAATCTCCGGGTTGAAAGCCGGTGTTTTGATGAACTGGAGGAGTAGGGTGCAGATTCTCCTCCTCAGCCCGTCCAGTCGGGCCGCCCTCACATTCCTCTTCATCAGGTCCACCTCCCTCTCGATCAAATCCATGATGTCTCGGGTCACCTGACAATCGTGCTCCTGCACGTTAAGGACACAGTAAACAGTGTATCATTATTATTATTGCTATTGTTATTGTTATTGTTATTGTTATTGTTGTTAATAATAATAATAATAATAATAATAATAATAATAATAATAATAATAATAATAATAATAATAATAATAATAATAATAATAATAATAATAATAATAATAATAATAATAATAATAATAATAATAATAATAATAATAATAATAATAATAATAATAATAATAATAATAATAATAATAATAATAATAATAATAATAATAATAATAATAATAATAATAATAATAATAATAATAATAATAATAATAATAATAATAATAATAATAATAATAATAATAATAATAATAATAATAATAATAATAATAATAATAATAATAATAATAATAATAATAATAATAATAATAATAATAATAATAATAATAATAATAATAATAATAATAATAATAATAATAATAATAATAATAATAATAATAATAATAATAATAATAATAATAATAATAATAATAATAATAATAATAATAATAATAATAATAATAATAATAATAATAATAATAATAATAATAATAATAATAATAATAATAATAATAATAATAATAATAATAATAATAATAATAATAATAATAATAATAATAATAATAATAATAATAATAATAATAATAATAATAATAATAATAATAATAATAATAATAATAATAATAATAATAATAATAATAATAATAATAATAATAATAATAATAATAATAATAATAATAATAATAATAATAATAATAATAATAATAATAATAATAATAATAATAATAATAATAATAATAATAATAATAATAATAATAATAATAATAATAATAATAATAATAATAATAATAATAATAATAATAATAATAATAATAATAATAATAATAATAATAATAATAATAATAATAATAATAATAATAATAATAATAATAATAATAATAATAATAATAATAATAATAATAATAATAATAATAATAATAATAATAATAATAATAATAATAATAATAATAATAATAATAATAATAATATTATATTTGATGTTTTTTGTGTCTTTGTAAATCTGACTTTTATTACATTTTTTATTGTTTCTCGTTGAGGGACTGTGGGTCTTGCAGTGCTGCTGGATTATTATCCTGGAAGCTGTGTGTTACCTTGACGGTGTGTCTGAGGTCTGTCAGGACGTGGAGCCGGTCCTCCTGGTCGTCAGGGGCCCTGAAAACCTGGTTGTAAAGGTCCCGCAGCTCTCGGGCTCTGATGGTGTTCAGACTGTCCATCTCCACCAGCCGACCGTCCGATCCTCTCCACAGGAGGGGAGCCGCCGACTGAAGCACACACACACATAGACACGCATGCACACGCACACACAGATCAACAAACGAAAAGAGACTTCCAAACAATTGTGGTGACCTTTGACCTTTCATTCAGCTTCTGAAAGATTCTACATTTTCTTTTTGTGTAACAGACCAGTGACAAAACCAGGAATGAATGTTCCCCCACCCACACGCACACGCGCACACACACACACACACACAGACCTTGTTGAGCATGTCCCTGATAGCGCTGTCGTCGTAGCTCTTCTGGATGGCGATTCGCTGGCGTCCCACGTTGGTGATGAACTGCGTCTCCTTCTCCAGCAGGAGGCACAGAGCGGCCTTTCTCTCCGCCCCACGCAGGGTCGTGTTAATCCGATGCTCCTCCTCATGCCTCCACTCTGAAAACACACAACAGTGGGTTTTACACACACACACACACACAGACCTTGTTGAGCATGTCCCTGATAGCGCTGTCGTCGTAGCTCTTCTGGATGGCGATTCGCTGGCGCCCCACGTTGGTGATGAACTGCGTCTCCTTCTCCAGCAGGAGGCACAGAGCGGCCTTTCTCTCCGCCCCACGCAGGGTCGTGTTAATCCGATGCTCCTCCTCATGCCTCCACTCTGAAAACACACAACAGTGGGTTTTAAAAAAAACACACACACAGGCAGACACAAACACTCACAAAAACACACACTCACTCTCCAGGGCGTTGTACAGCAGGTTGAAGTCCTCCTTCCTCTGCGGATGCTTCATTCGATGGTAACAGTCTCTGAGCCGCTCCTCCTTCTCCTCCCTCCTCCGTCGCTCCTGCAGCGCCATCCAGGCCAGACGGCGGTCCCGCTCCCTCCTCAGCTGGTCCACGGCCTGCTGGGCCAACCAGCGCCGCACGTTGGACTGCAGGCACACCACCTGGGAGAGGAAACAGGAAGTCACCCACGCGGCCCAATCCAGAATGCATCAAATATGATAATTATGGTAAAAGTCATTTATCATGTTGAGTCCAGACATTTTATATTGTTTACAGTTTTATGAGTATATAGTGTGTATATTATAGTTACTGTAAATATATATATATAACAAACAGCTGTGCAAGTCAAGGTGAAAAATCACCATCAGTCATTATTTACTTTTAATCAAACGGTTTTAAAGGACTAAGCTTTTTTATTTTTGATTATTATTATTATTTAATCCCCTCTTCCCCCATCAATACCAAATCAATATCAGGAAGAAAAAAAAAGTTCCATTTAACAATGAGATGCCATGCAGATGATGTTTTGGTTTCTACATTATGTTGGAGAGAAAAACGTTTTCTGAATTAAATCCACCCACAGCTTTCCACCTCTGGTCGAGGAACTCTTCAGCTGTGACGTAGACGCCGGGTCTGACCAGTTTGTCTGTGGCACAGGACACGTAGCAGCCGATGCCGGTCATCTGTGTGCACGCGTCCACCGCACACTGCTGCACCTGGGACTTCTGCTCCACTGTCTGCACACACACACAAAGACACAATATACTAGACAAAACAGAAATGGCAAATTATAATAAGGATGATGATAAAATAGGGGTTACGAGAGTGAAATAGAGAGATGGGAGTTGGTGGGAGGGGGGGGTTTGGGGGGTTTTCAGGGACCCCGAACACACTGGTCTTGGTCCCGTGTCGCTCGGACAACAGGAAGAGGGTCAAAGTTCAAAAAGCTCAAAAGTATTGTCCAGTTTCACTCCTTCCCGATGTCTGAGCGACACGGAACCAAGACCAGCACGTTCGAGGTCCCTGAAAAGCCCCCAGAGAACCACTCCCGTTTGTGTCTTTCTCTCATTTCAAGTGATGGAGGGTTTTTTTTCTTCTACCTGTGTGTCCCGGCTGAAGACCTCCACCCCTCGGTCGGGTCTCTTCTTGGGCAGAGTCTGGTTGGCAGCGTGGTGATACTGGGTCCCGGTCAGCAGGTGTCTGAAGCCGCCCAGGAAGGCCTTCTCCAGGTTCTGGCGGACAATCTCCACCACCACCTCCCGGAACGCTCCGTCACCTGAAAACACCACACAGACAATAGATGGATCATGGTATAGGAGTTTGTTGAAAACATAAAGCCTGTAAAAAAAATAAAGAATTCTGTCTTTCACTGTCTGGTACAAATATCCCACAAAAAAAGAAAATGATGAAATTTAAAACATTTAAAGCAAAAAACGTGTTCTATTGTAGGAGGTTCCAACCTGTCTGGACTCGGACGGTCAGGACGTCCGGCATGTTGTCGTGCTCTGTGGGACGGGGGAGGTGGAGTGGGTGGGCGGTCGGGTCGGTGGAGGTCATCTCCAGCTGGGTGGAGCCGTGAGGCTGCACACCGAGCTCCATCAGGCTCAGGGTCTCGTCCACCTCGCTGCCTGGAACACAACCACGCAATATTTGAGGAATATTATGATATCACAATGTCATTGACCTTTGACCTTTGACCTCTTAACCCCTAGAATGACCAGGAGTCAGATGTGAGGAGAGACAGGAGAAGCACCATCCACAGAGATCTGCAGCACGTCCACGGGAACCCGGAGCTCCGAGGCCAGGTGGCTCTTCAGCTCCTGAATGCTGAGGCCGATGGTGAAGGCCACCGTCATCACGTGGCCCTCAGGCACCAGCACCACCTTCACTGCAATCACACACACACACACACACACAATCATAATCTGTGAATTTCACTTTTAACTGAAGTCATGTTGTGTGAGATAAATCCTGCGTCAGGTTACCTGGAAACAACACGTTTCAGACATCCAAATATGAATCAATTATTTATCAGTCCTTCCACATTCTGAATCAACTGACAATGTGTGGCCCTGTGATTCTCACTGAACTAAAGTCTGGGAGTTCTCTTTATATTTTATCCTCCCATTCAAATAAAATATTTTCTTTTTATTATATTTTTAACAATTAAAAAATATAAAATGTACATTTTGCTGTTATTTGGATGCCCAAAACCTGTTATATTGGAAACAACTGCATTTTCTGGAGTCTATATTGGGAACACAGTAGGGTAATTAATAGTGTTTCAGGAGCTGTTCATATGGCAGTTGAATGTGTAAATCAGAGTCTCACCTGTAGCTGTAGAGTTTCCAACGTTTTCTGGAGACTGAGCATCTTCTGCCATCTCCAGCAAATCTGCAGAAAGAAGTCAAATAAATAAATAAAGTACAAATAACTGCAGAATGTTCTCACTGTTTTCTGTCTTGGGTAGACTTTCTTGTGTATTTTATTACTATTGTTTAATTCACATATTGTTCAATTTATTTAAAAAAATACATCACAAAATCCTTTGATACGTTTTTTTAAATTTTAAATAAATAAATGATGGATCACAGAACATTTGTGTCTCTAACATGTTTTGCATTACATGAAACAACTGTTGCATTTAAACGTGTTTTTTATCGTTATTTAATTCCATTTTATTTTTGCCCTCACCTGGGGACTCGGTGGACTCTCTGTCCTCCCCTGGCGGCCGCTCTGAGGTACTGTTCTCTGACTGTGGGTCAGTTCCGGTCGACTCCTCCATGTCTTTTGTCTTTTCCGGTTTCTGGGGAAAGACTCGGTTTGTTTTCTCTTATTTTTAGAAAATAAGACCACAGTCCAAACTCTTCTTCTTCACGTGCCTTATTTGTGAATTTGATCTGTGACGCCTCGATCCGAACGTACGTGTGCGTACGAGTCCTTGCTCAGTGTTTACACGTTGCTATAGCAACCCGCTACGTCACTCCGGAAGCGCTCCGTTTCCCCTCCTCCTTTTCAGAAGAAGACGGTGAGTGACTGTGATGGGTGATCTAGTTTATTCCGCATTCTCAATCACGACATGACCCCGAGTCAAAGAATCACGGTCGTCGCGTCACTATGACGTCACAGACACGCAGTCGGTAGCCAAGAGACGCTGAGAGAGCTTTTAGGATCAAAGCTCATTTCTCGCCCTCTGATTGGCTGATGCCCCAGGGGCCAAATATCCCAACCTCTTCAACTCCTTCTTCTTCTTTCTCTTTCTCCAATTCTGAGATTGAAGTGATGCACTCTGGAGTCTACCACCTATGGGCAGCAGAAGAAGAAAGTATGGAAAGAAGGGCGCAGTCCACCACTGACCACTCGGATGCAGACATTCCTGATATGTGTGTGTGGTATGTTTGAATGAGGGAAAACAAATAAAACATTTGAATACAAATATTCAAAATATGAATATTAAAAGCCTTATACAGTTTTAAATGAAACTAAAGGAAGTGGATTTGTTCCAAAGTTACATGATAGTGATTTTAACACCATCCAATAAGAATAAGAGGAGCAGTAAACAAGGAGAGGCAACTGTTGTTTCTCCAAAAGCTGCAGATATTTTCTCCTCTTAACACTAACACCGCCGAACAATGGCCATGTCAGAACCGGTTTTATTTTCGTGGTTTTTACGGCGGGGGGGTGGGGGGGGTTACATATAGGGGCCTTTACAGTATGCTGCTATTTCAGCTGGAAGAGGCGACGCAGTGGCCCCTGTAAAGCTCCCCGTAATCTGCTGCTGGACATCTGCTGGATTCCCAGAGATTAGGAGGACGGGAGCCCCCTGTGTGTGTGTGTGTGTGTGTGTGTGTGTGTGCTCGTTGTGTTGTTTTATGATCCCGGTTCAGACATGTTGTGATGTGGTGTGATTGATTGTGATTGACTGACTTTTATGCTTATAGCCTGTTGTGTCTTGTTTGTTGTTGGAGTTTGAAGTTATAGGCCTTGATCAGCCGCTTCATATTGGTTATTATTATTAGAGTGGAATGGGATGTGATCTATATTTACGTAGTTTTTGTTTGTTCAGTGGGTTTCCTGATGAGAAGGGGTCTTAGCCTGCAGAGATTGGGAATAGATAAATGAGAGATTATTAAAAAATAATTATTTTAAGGGGACCCTCTTTCAAAATGTATTTTTTTTTTCTTTTTCCACATTTACAGTATTTTAATTGTGTTTGTACCCACATTGACCTGGTTGTTCTAATTTCAGCTTCATTCACTCTTTAAAGTTGTCTCTCATTAATAAATAAATCAAGATTAATACTGAAGAAATGAAAGACAATTTTGTTTTATTTTTTTTAGCCGGTAAAATAACGCGAAAAGTGAAAATCAAGTAATGACACCACTGAGGAAAAAGTCCAAAAACAAACTTTGACTACAAGTCGTTAAAAGTCGACGATTCAAAAAAAAAAAAAAGCTGAAAAAAACATATTCGGCTCATGAAGGAAACACTGGCCTCATAAACGAAAAATTCAACACATCCGTCAGCTCGTATTTCTTCCACCAAGCAGGGGAGGAAAAAAATAGACCCGACTTAAAATGTGTATTTCCACGAAACAAATTTGTTGGCCTAAGCCCGAGGGCTCGAATGTGGGATTCCCGCCAAACACGGCCAAGACCCGGCTTAGCTCGCACAATAGCACACGTCACCCGGCTATTTAAGGGGCCGCGGTGCCAGGTGTCGGCCCACACGCGCACAAGGGGCTCACCTCAATATAAAAAGAGCAGGAGGGTCCGAGCCATCAGTGCCGCTAACGCACCTGACGGGTGAGATGCTTTTCTTTTTCTTACCGCAGGTATTCAGATGTTGGATTGTGTGGCTGCATGGAGGAATTGTGTGTTTTCTTTTTTTTTTTCTGTCTGCAAAGGAGGTGGACGCTATAGCATGAACACTTGTAGGTCTCATGCTGCTTTTTTTTGTCGTTTATCAGCTTTGTTTTTGTTTTTGCATAGGTTTTGTTGATGTCTGGTATTTTGTAATAATTGTTGTGTAAAACAATGTTTCCTGCAAATCTCGGTTTTAAGCTCATTTGATTCCCGAATTGTACGCATGCATTGCTCAGGTGAGCTGCTTTACCTATTGCGAATATCATTTCATTTGAATTCTTGCTTTGGAAGGGAACCCATTTTTTTTTTATGCATTGGTTCATCATCAGAATCTTTTGGGACAAATATATTTAGCGGGTTGATGCATTTCTGTTCATTAATGAAATGTTGAATTTCCTTTTGTTGATTTTTTTTTGAGACCATGGACCCAGACAGGACTCATTTAAATAAATGTCATTCTTCCTGCAGAGGGATGAACACTTATGAGGACTATGGCGAAGAGGAGCTCCAGGACTACATCGTCCAGCGGAGTATTCAAGACTCCTGTCAGGATGCCTTCTTCAAATCTGCAGCCAGGTACACAACCCAACCACATCCCACCTCCACCAAAAAAAAAAAAAATATATATATATATATATAAATAAATAAAGGATTAAAACCCCGTTGACTCTCCTGTGCTTCCTCCGTAGCTTAGCAGAGGCCACGGATGAGAATCTGAGAGTCCTGGCGGCCATCGAGCAAGGTAGGCCAGACGTCACATGATCGCAACCCATTCAGCATCAGCTTAGAGAGTTTTTTTTTTTTTGACGGTGATGGATCAGAGTCACACGGTCAGCAGCTGTGGCTGAACGCTGCCAGGCATCAGCGGTCAGAGGCTCAGATCAACACAGCACAGTGTAGTGTTGCATTAAAAAAAAGAAAAAAAAGAAAAGAATAAGCGATTACCGTCCAACATGTCTGGATGCCTCTGTCTCCTGCTTCCAATATCTTTTTTTTTTTTTTTTTTACTGTCGTTGTCGTCTGGTTGCCATGGAAACCAGGTGAGGTGTCGGTGCTCAGGGAGATGATGAGGCACACCTTCGCCTTCCGGGAGACGGACAGCCGCGGCTGGCTGCCCGTCCACAGAGCCGCTTCCCAGCCGGTCCTTGAGGTCCTGGAGACGGTCCTGAGCTGTAAGAACAGATGATTTTTAATTCATTCATAAAAAACACATTTACTCACGTATGGTCCTATGGTGTCACATAATCTAAAGTGTATCGTTATCCCATTGATGAATAAATACACCGACCAATAAACAATGACGGGTTAAACCGAAATATAAAACTGGTTGTGAGTGGTGACATCATCAAAATATTGTCTTCCTGTCAGCGTCCCACCTGCAGTCACATGTCTGTCTCTTATACACATCTCTCTGCATCGCGTGGCGTGTGGCCCTTCGCAGTTTTTCCGGTTTCCGTTTGGTGTGAATGTGAGTCAGTGAAGATCAGGACGCTGAAGTGTGTTTGCTGACACACGTGGAAACCAAGTGCAGCTCTGAGCCTCTGAAAAAATGTAGAAATTACTTCATTACTGGGAAACTTAGAATTTTTTCTTCATACCAAAGTAAGAAGGATATTGGTTGAATAATAAAATAATAATATTATTATTCATAATAATAACAATAACATAATAATAATAATAATGATGAAAAAGATATTTAGAAATTAAAATAATACAACAATAACAATAAAATAATAATAATTTAAAAAATAAATAAATAATACTTTCAACAACAACAATAATAATAATACAAACCTTGCAGCTGTGAGGCTCCGCTCCTTGGAGATGACCTCCGCCCTGGTGGCTCACGGAGCCTGGGTGGAGCAAGTGTGCAGCAAGAAGTGGACGGTGGTGCATGAGGCGGCGAAGGCGGGCGACGTGGACATCCTGATGCTGCTGCTGAGGAACGGCGGGAGGGTCAATCAGAGGGACGTGGCGGGGGTGACGGCGCTGGCCGTGGCCGCGGAGCAGGGACACTACCAGGTCTCAGAGATCCTGCTCAACTGTGGTCAGTGTGAGGAGAAGTTTTTTTTTAACCTCTCTTTGCAGGTGTGGTCATATATGAAAAACAAAAAGGGGGAGTCAATCAATCACACATTTTAATTGTAAAGCCCAAACATTAAATGAGCTATATTTTTACAAAACATCAGGAACAACTTCAATTGAAAAAAAAGTCATAAAAATAAGTGGAATAAGTGCTTTTGACACTTGGCAAAGTCATCCGTGGGCTGGATTGGGCCATTTGGGTGTCGCGGGTCGCATGTTTGACACCCCCTGCCTCACATCCAGGTAGGAAAAAAACGCGTTACTTGCGTATTGATCACAAATGAACTTAGTTAGTGTGTCTGTTGTTGCTCAGGGAGCAGCGTGAACTCTCAGGCCTATAACGGGGAGAGCATCCTCCTGGACGCCGCCGGATCAGGAGACATCGCCTGCATGCAGCTGCTGCTCGACAACGGCGCCGACCCAAACCTGCCCAGCATCACGGGACACCTGCCGGTCCACAAGGCCGCGTACACGGGACACTGCTTGTGAGCTCCAGTGTCCAGCATCGTGTTATCAGAGTTACCGAAGATGGGAGGAATGTGAAAATGGGAGAAAAAGTCCATGCAGTCAATTTAAAAGCCAATTTAGTTCCATTTTTCTCGCGGCTCACTTTATACCAGGTATTTTTTAGTTGGTCCCCTAATTGAGATTATGGGACTCTTAATTCAACCGGTGTTTTTTTTTTTTGCCTCCACAGGGCTCTGAAGATGCTGATTCCTCTGACCACCAAGAAGGCCATCAGGGAGGCGGGTCAGAGCCCGGTGCACTCGGCGGCGGAGGGAGGCCAGCTCCGCTGCCTGAAGCTCCTGCTGGCCCACGGCTTCGACGTCAACTACCGCATGAACGCCAGGAACTCGGAGAACTACCGCGACATGAGGAGGAGCGCCCTGTACTTTGCCGTCTCCAACGGCGACGCCGAGTGCACGGGCCTCCTGCTGGAGGCCGGCGCCAAGACGGACCTGGACCCCCTCTGCTGCCTCCTGGTGGCCGTGCGCTCCGGACGCTACGAGATCGTCCGGATGCTGCTGGAGGCCAAGGCCGACGTCAACTGCTTCTTCAGGGTGGTGTGCGACACGACGTTCCCCACCGCGCTGCAGTACTGCCTGAAGGACGATGTGATGATGAGGATGCTGCTCAACAACGGCTACGACGCCGCAAAGTGTTTCTGCTGTAACCACGGCAACGGCTTGGATGCTGGCGAGGACGTGGATGGCAGAATCCCAGTGAGTGAATTTCCTCAAGTTAGTTAGTTCCACATTTTAGAGGGACGCACTTACATTTTTTATTTGATGGGAAGATGAAACTATAATAGTTACGAAACAATCAGGATTTAAAGCTGAAGAACTATAATAATATTTATTTCAAACCTGCTCTCCAGTTTTGTGAGTTCATGAGTCTCTGCTGCCTCATGCATCTGTCGGGGTTCGTGGTCCAGATCCTGCTGGACTACGTGGGCCACGTCCACATCTGCTCCAAACTCAGACTCACCCTGGAAAAGCAGACAGAGTGGGGCGACATCTGCGATATCCTGGGTGAGTTCAATAAATAAATCCGGGCCAAATCCGTAAAAAAAATAAAAAATAAAATCCTTGGAGTGGCAGTTCCTGACCCTCAGAGCATGAACCCCTTCAGGATTTATTGCCCTGTCGTGTTTTGCACAATGCAACCTGTAGAAGGCGCTAGCTGGACTTCATGCCCTCATACTTCTGCATTACATCATTTCCAACCCAAATAATTGTATTGTTTTTTTTCTGAAACCCTGTTCTCCAGGCAGCCCTCGCTCCCTCAGGCACCTGTGCAGACTGGTCCTCAGGAAACGTTTGACCCTGAAGAAACTCAATAATCCTGAAATCATGAACTCACACGTCTTCCCTCCCGGGCTGAAGAACTTCATTCTGTACCGGGAACTCGACCTTTACAATCGTGACCCTGAACGCATCCCTTGAGGATCTGTGGAATTCCTGACAGAGTCCTGCTTATTTTAAAAGATTGTAACTATATATATATATTTCAAATATAGCGTAAAAAACACTTTATTTTACTATTATTTTGTAACTACTTTGTACAAATGTAAATATTCAGACAGAATTATGTTAACTGTTTTTACAGTTTTACAGCATTTTTGTTAATTTTTGTGTTTGTAACTCTCCAGGGCAGATCAACAAATGAAAAGACATAAATCCTAATATTTGTGGTGTCCTTTGACCTTTCATTAAGATCCATGGCACGCACGCACGCAATTTATACATTCATCCACTGCTGAAAACAGAAATAAAATATTAAGACTATATATTTGTGAGGTGTTGAAATATTTCGTTTAGAAAATGTCAGAAGTCAAATAAACAGAGAAACCTTTACACGTGATTTGTTACTTGAGTTATAATATAAGTTGTAAATCACAATTACACATTTGTTATAAATAAATGATCTACTCTTCGGATATTAAAGCAGTTGATATCCATTAGGCTGCATCGCCCCCTCATTTTGTGTCGTTCCACAGTAAGTTAGATATATACAAAGTGGTCGTTCCTCTTGGTTACCGGGCAGCTGCAGGGTAAGATGCCTATAATCACATCTTATCTCATCTAATTCTGTTAGATTAGATACACGTCATCTGCAATAATTTGTGCTTTTTCGAACACAATTTAATCTCTGAAGCTATTGAGTCGAGTTTATTTGCCTACTTGTTCCTGCGTTGCAGTTTCTGTTCAAGCCACATGTCGTCTTCACAGCATGCGGACGGAATCGCCAGATGATAATCATAATCACAACAATAAATATATTCACACACAAGCGCACCGGCTCATTATGGTCTGTCATTAGCGGTGGAAAATGTGTGCAGAGTGGCATTACTCTCCATTAGGTGCAGTGCAAAGGGTCTGCATGTTAAATACCCTGGAACAGGTGACGCCTTAAAATAGCACTGTGTGTGTGTGTGTGTGTGTGTGTGTGTGTGTGTGTGTGTGTGTGTCTGTGGAGTGAAGCCATGACACAAACACTGAGCTGCTGCTGCTGTGTCGTCGTCCTCTGACTTCAACTCACACATTTATCAGGTAAGAACGTGGAGAATGGAAGTCTTATCATTTGGAATAATTAATTATATACATATATATATATATTTACAAAAATAAGTGTATTTAAGAGTTCAAATTCCAGTATACTAAGATATAAAATCCTCAGTCACTGGTTCAGGTCTGATCAACAGAGATCAGAATAAATAAATAGAGCTGAAATAAGAGCTCATTAATCATAATACTTTCATTATGAGTCACTTCTCATATATTTCATGGTCCCAGCGTTTTAACATGTGAGCATAAACTGCTTTTTTTTGCTCAGATGATGAAATGATGAGAATTGACTAAGCACATTTGGCTCAGAGGTATCATAAATATAATAATAAATACATAAAGTGGCACCTAAACTCCGGCCGTCACTATATTTACACACTTTTATTCCAGTAATATTTTCCATAAGAGGAATTTTACTTGTAAAGAGACATTCATACCATTCATTAAAATGTAGTGTTCTCGTGACTGCAGTGGAAATTGACATGTGTGTTGAAAAAGAGAATTTGTTTGGCGATGGAGAATTTAAAACTAGATGATTAGTGAAGTTGTGTCTTTGTGTGATTGTACCTGGATGATGTCAGAGGGATGGACTCAGCCGATGATGAAGATGAAGATGAGCTCCTGGACCACGATGTTCAGATGATGATTCAGGAGTCGTGTCAGGGAGGAAACCTGGGAGGATCAGACAGGTACAGATTTTTACTTTTAAAAAACAAAATCTAAAATGATAAAAAAAAAGAAAAAATTATTAACGGACCTTGATCTATTTCTGATTTTATTTTCAGGATTGACGCTCGGAAACTTGTGGTTGCCATTGAACAAGGTACGTTATGTAAACTTTAAACATAATTCATCAAAATTGCATGTCATTAAAAGTCCAGTGGAAACCCAAACACAACAGAAATGTATTTGGTCCCAATATAAAATTTATAAATCTAAATAATAAAATGATAAATAATAAAAAAAAAATCATTTTTCGAAATAAGACACCTGAGGAAAATTATAATAATAGAAATATGAAATTAAATATTCAAAAAGAGAAAATGTAAAAAAAAACTTCTTCCTGAAACTGTCCCTACAGGTGATGTGTCAACTCTGCAGGAGCTCTGTGATTTCCCAGCATGCTTCAGTCAGGCTGACAAGCACGGCTGGCTCCCACTGCACCGGGCGGTGGTGCAACCTCTTGTCTGCGTCCTGGAGACGGTCCTGCACGGTGGGTAAGAGGTCCAAACTTTAACAGACACCTGACAGGAACATAACTGATGGTTGGTGCTGTTCTTTTTTAACTGGACCAATTTTCGAACACAAGATGGCAGCATGATGCGCTTTTTTAATTTGTATTATATTAGATAATTAAGTGCTCAATTCAGATATTGAAAAACAAAAATGTCAGTCATAAATAAGTGAGAAGTTTAACCTGCTTCCACATTTTCAGTGATAAGGTCAAAACACCTTCTCAGTAAATTTGAGATAAATCCAGAAAAGTTTAGATTAAACATCTAAAGTGTGTTTCATCTGTCTTCAAACCATCCAGTGATGTTAAGTAAAATGTTTTTTTGTGTGTGTTTCAGCGTCGTTCCGTCTCACTCTGGAGGAGAAGACCCTGGAGGGGGAGACCTTCCTGACTTTAGCGGTGAAAGCCGGTTTGGTGGAAAATGTGAAGATGCTACTGGACCACGGAGCTTCTCCTCACTCCACCAACACCAAGAACGAGTCTCCTCTGCTTTTAGGTCCAGAGCCTGTGCCCCTTGTGTTTCACGTCCCTCACATGAAGACATGTTTCCTGAGATGTTTTTAATCCTCTCCCTGCAGCTGTCAGAGCCGGATCTCCTCCGATGGTTTCCTGTCTGATGGCCAGTGGAGCTCTGGTGGAGCAGGTGTGTCTGAGGAAGTGGACGGCGGTGCACGAGGCCTGCAGGGCCGGATGTGTCCGCGTCCTGGAGCTGCTGCTGCAGGGTGGAGGACGTGTCTCAGAGACGGACCAGCACGGAGTGACGCCGCTGGGCATCGCTGCAGAATACAGCCACGCTGAAGTCCTAGAGCTCCTCATCCACCATGGTGACCACAAGAAAAAAAGTGTCTTTTGTGTGTCCTTGTTCTGGGTATAACTTATCTCTGAAAACGTATACTTCTTCCAATTTATGAATTGTTGCTGGTAACTCTGGACCCAAAAAGTCCAAAACGTCCATCTCCACACTCCAGCTCCCAAAAAAAATTAATCTTCTGCTCTCTACTTTAAGGAGCTGATGTCAACGCTCAGGCGCCCAATGGCGACAGCGTGCTGTACGACGCCGCAGGGTCAGGGAATCCGGACTGCGTCGACATCCTGCTGCAGCACGGCGCTAATCCCAACATCCACAACCTGAGCTTCCAGCTGCCTGTCCACCGGGCGGCGTACGAGGGACACCTCCTGTACGCAGGTCCACGCTGCGAGAGACCCGTTCATTACTAGTCATTGGAGTCTTTTAACAAATGAACACCTCAAATGAATGTCATTGGATCCAAAGCTTTTGAAATTTGGGCCCTCAGCTTTGATCTTTAGCCTGATCGTCACAACGAGAAACGTCCATTCTTCTGTAAAATGTTAGTTGGAATACGATATGATATATAATAGATATAATGTATTCCTTTTTCTGCATTAGAGCTTTAAGGATTTTGATCCCGATCACCACGCGACGCGCCCTGCGTCTGTCCGGCCAGAGTCCCGTCCACTCGGCTGCTGACGGAGGCCACGCCCACTGCCTGGAGCTGCTTCTGCACAAAGGTTTTGACGTCGACGCCCTATTGGCTCCTCACATCTACGAAAACTACGGGGACATGAGGAGAACCCCGCTGTACTTCACCGTGTCTAACGGGGACGCCACCTGCACCGAGCTCCTGCTGAAGGGCGGCGCCAAACCCGACCTGGACCCTCTCTGCTGCCTCCTGGTGGCCGTGCGCTCCGGACGCTACGAGATTGTCAGGCTGCTGCTGGAGGCCAAGGCCAACGCCAACTGTTTCTTCAGGGTGGTGTGCGACACTGCGTTCCCCACCGCGCTGCAGTACTGCCTGAAGGACGAGGTGATGATGAGGCTGCTGCTCAACAACGGCTACGACGCCGCACAGTGTTTCTGCTGTAACCACGACAACGAGGACTGGGAGGTCTTGAACGAGTACGATTACTCTCAGCGCGAGGAGGAAAAAGTCTACGTGAGTTGTTATAAGTAAAATTAGAAGTCAAGTGCACCTTACCTTCTCAGATGAATTACTTTTCCGTGTCCTATGTTGTGTCCAGTTTTGTGATTTCGTCAGCGTCTCCTGGTTGTCGTCCCTGGTTGGCCGAGTCGTCTCCATTCTGTTGGAGTACGTTGGTCAGGTTTCGCTCTGCAGAAAAATGACAAAGACCCTGGAGACGCACAAAGAGTGGCCTCACATCCACCAGAGCACGCGTGAGTTTAAGTATCTGGAGTTAAATACTTGTGGTGTGTCAAGTCAAGTCAAAAAAAAACTTGCCCTCCCCCGTCCTCCAGGAAACCCGCGTCCTCTGTCCCACCTGAGCCGAGTGGAGATCCGGAAACACCTGAGCTGCAGCGACCTGAGGACAGTCAGACTCCCCAATAGGTTGAAGGACTTCCTGCTGTTCACAGACTGCGACTTGTACAACGCAATCATCAGCAAGGAACAGGACACGCCCCCCCATACACTGAGTCCTTTACACAATTGACAACTGAGTCTTAAATGTTTGCAATTGTTTTTGTGTTATTTTTTCCACATTTTTTGTTTCTGTAACTGGGCCCTGTATCTCTCAGGCTGTAAAATGAAATATTTCCATTCTCTATGTCTATTATGACCTCCAGCGGAATGGGATAAAAAACAAAATAAGACCTTTGTTATGTAACCGATCCCGTTCGCCTGCTGGATCCCGCCCACACAGCTGGATGACACGTGCTAATCAGCGCTAATCCGGGTCAAAGGTCAAATTGGCGGCAGGTTTAGCATGAGCGCGGTGTTATGTCACACGGTCTTTGCACCTCAGCCGCGCAACGCGATACAGCTCGTTAAAAGCAGTCCATGCTATGGATGCTCTGCCGGTTGCCTTGACGACCGCAAACAAAGCGCCCACTGCAGATGAAGATGAGTTCTTCATTCACTCACTCGCACGGTCGGGATTAAATCAGAGCAGGTATAGTGGGACAACATCCAAATCCTTAAAATCTATTTTACTAAAGGACTTTTTTGCATCCAAATGTTGTTGTTCTTGTTGTTGTCCGGGTGGAAAAATCAGTCCTGGTCAACTCTGCATATAACTCCCATCATCCTCGGGGAGAACAAGCGTTTCCATGCTGTTTATTTAAAAATTTTTTTGCGCTCCGACGTTACATACAGCTTCATCTCCAACGTTTCCCCACAGAGTTTGGCTCCCTTGGTCTTTATTTTATTTTTATTTTTTCGAGGCATGAGTGGGCCACTCAGAGGACTGACATTCCTGCAGTAAGCCTATCTCATCGACACCCCCGACCCCCCCCCGGGCCATCAGACACTCTAAAAAAAGACCGACGGCCCCTCCTCGCTCCCCGTCAGGTTTCAGCCGGGACCAGTGGATGAACCAGGAGGAACCAGTAACCCACTGAAGCACTCTGATGGAGGACAAGCCAACGAACCGCAGCAGGAACGAGAGAACAACTTAAGAAAGAAGAAGACAAACGACGAGGTAAGAGAAGAAGGTGAACCATGAGTACCTTTGGGTACGGCAGGGAGCTGAAGAAGTACGAGGAGGTGGACGAGGACGAGCTTCTGGCCTCGCTCTCCTCCGAGGAGCTGCAGGAGCTGGAGCGGGAGCTGGCCGACCTCCAGCCCGACCATGACGTGCCCATCGGCCTCAGGCAGAAAGACCACACCGCCAAAATCCCAACGGGCGGCTTTGACCGGGACGCCTTGCTGAGGTACTGGGAGGAGGAGAACCAGAGACTGTTGCAGGAGGAGGGCGAGAAGGAGACGTCCGACGCCGGACAGGTGAGGGGGGGACGATCAATATAGGTTTTATATAAAATAAATTAAAAAATTAAAAAATGTATTTCCTTTTTTGATTAGAATAGGTAAAAAAAATATATATAAATAGAATCACAATTAAATATAAAAATTATAATATAAGAACTTGCAGAGTTTACAGCATTTGCAAAGAAGAGGGTTCATAATAATAATAAAAAAAGATTATATAATAAACCCACTTGTTATATAGATTATGTGAAATGATTTGGACAGTGTCATGTGTTATCCCAGGGAAAAAAAAAGCGGTCTAAAAATATATATACGTAGCCTGTGTGAGAAATGCCAGCTTTAATGACTGTCTGCCAGCCATGGAGTGGGTGCTTTAATTAAAGGCCAGCGGCTGGAGAATGTCAGGGTTTGACCGAAATCTGTGTCTCGTTATCGTGTGCAGGAAGAAAGGCCAGATAAGAGCAGAGGGGAGCCAGGGTCAGCGGCAAAAACTGTGGAAATTGACAGGAAGAAGATTTCCAGTAAGGAGAAGAAAACAAACGGCGTCTCGCGCGGAAATGAAACCAAGGCGGAGAAGACGGACGAGTGTAAAAAGACAACGCCAAACAGGAGTAAACGTCCTCAGACAAAAGACTTGAGGACTGAGACCGAAGAAGAACCCCCAAACCTGACCTCCGAGAGGCCGAGCGGGAACCCTATCCACATCGACGAAACCCTGGAGCAGGTTCTGGGGAACGACCCGTCGGTGAAGGAAGTCAACCTCAACAACATCGAGGACATCTCCCAGGAGACCTTGCTCCGTTTCGCCGAGGCCCTGTGCACCAACACGCAGGTGCACGTCTTCAGCCTCGCCAACACGCGCGCCGACGACCGCGTGGCCTTCGCCGTCTCCAAGATGCTGTGCGAGAACCGCTCAGTCAGGAACCTGAACGTGGAGTCCAACTTCCTGTCGGGAAAGGGCGTTCTGGCTCTGCTGGCAGCACTGAAGCACAACACCACGCTGGTGGAGCTTCGCTTCCACAACCAGAGGCACATCTGTGGCGGGAAGGCGGAGATGGAGATGGTCCAGCTGCTGAGGGACAACGACACTCTGCTGAAGCTGGGCTACCAATTCGACCTCCCGGGTCCCAGGATGACGGCGACCGGCATCCTGACGCGCAACCAGGACCGGCAACGACAGCGGAGGCTTCAGGAGAAACAGAAACAGAATCCTCCACAGTCGTCGGGCCAAGTTTCCGGTTCCCCCGCCGAAAACAGAACCTCCAAAAAGACAACGCAATCTTCCAAGGTTGTTGAAAAGCAAAATAGAAATCTTCCTCCACCTCCTCCACCATCTCTTGACCCGCCGACGAGGACTATCGCCGAAATGGTGAAACATCACGACGGCTCAAACGGAACAAAGGTTCAGTGGAACCAGAAGAAACCAAAGTCCAAGAAGCTCAAGAACGGCGCCAACGAAAAGGAGAGCGCCGACATCCTGAAGGATCTGAAGAACTCGTTGAAACCGTCGCCGCACAAGAGAGGAGATGAACCGCCGGCGCAGAGGTCCAGCCGCGACGACCTGATGGCCGCGATACGCGGAAGCAGCATCGGGGCCTTAAAGAGGGTGAGTAACTTCCTGTCCAGCCATCAATGACCCGTCTGTGTCAGGGGGTCTGAAAGGAATTTTGTTTTGCTGGGAGCGAAAAGCATCGCAGACATTTAGCCCCCAAAAGCCTTTAGAACCCCCCAGCTGTCATCACAACAGAGAATTCCTTGTCTCTCAGTCCGGATATAAATAGCTCGACTTCTTCACTCCTGTTTGATAAGACTGATGCAGGAGACGAGCCCAAAAAGACAAAGTGGTGGTTAGGTTCAAATCCCCACCAACCCAGTCAGAAAAATAAAGTCGTCGGGAACACGTTGTTTGAGTTAAAAAAAAATATTAGTTGGAGAATTGTTCATCATCTGGATGTTTTTCCAAAGTAAATCTGTTCAGTCGCATTTAAAAACAAATAAAAAGCACAGGTTCAATGAACAGAAATGTAATGAATTAATGTAAAGACTTTGTATAAAATAAGACACATTTCCAATAGAGACCCCTTGTCTGTACATGTCCACCAGCAAACTATGAATTATATAATAATGAATTCAAGTAATTTTTAATTCATGATTATTAGTTAATATTGACGTGTTCCTTTTCTAAGTTGCATCAACCTGTGAACTGTATTACCTTTTTTTTCTAAGAACAGAAATCCATTTCTATTCATCTCAGAAATGTGGAGATAACAATGTTTGGTTTAAGCAGATGACTTAATAATGATTACCATGTCAATCCCAAACAGTGGGATGCCTCAAAGCCTCCATTCTATTATGAAATATGCTAAATGAATTAAATGATCTTAAATAAGGCCAGAGTTTTCAGAGTAAATCTTTATTTTTGTGATGTGATTAAAAACCTGATGTTCTGATAAATGTTTGTGATTTTTCTCGTTACAGGTGGATCTGTCTCAGACCTGAACCGACTCTTCTCTACTTTATGTTGGAATATAGGATTTTTTTTTAAAATTTCTCACCAAATGTCACTTTTTAACCGTACTCTGTTTGTCACACGGCGTAGCTGCGGACTGCACTTCTCTCCGTTCCAGGTATCACGGTCATGTTTTTTATTACAGTGTGAATACTACGGACGCGCAGAGAAATAAAGGTTTATTCAAAGTTTTACTTCTTATTTTTCTTGATACTGAAATGGAAGATAGTTTATACGTGTGTGTGGAGACCAATGCCTTCAGTTCTTCTGCTTCAGGTTCACAAAAAACGTTGTTTGAGAATATACTTCAAAAATAAATTGTATACGCACACATACGTTGTATATAATAATATTAATATTAATGTTATTATTATTATTATTATTATTATTATTATTAATATTAATATTATTATATAATAATAATAATAATAATAATTATTATTATTATTATTATTATGGTTTAAGCAGATGACTTAATAATGATTACCATGTCAATCCCAAACAGTGGGATGCCTCAAGGCCTCCATTCTATTATGAAATATGCTAAATAAATTAAATGATCTTAAATAAGGCCAGAGTTTTCAGAGTAAATCTTTATTTTTGTGATGTGATTAAAAACCTGATGTTCTGATAAATGTGTGTGATTTTTCTCGTTACAGGTGGATCTGTCTCAGACCTGAACCGACTCTTCTCTACTTTATGTTGGAATATAGGATTTTTTTTTTAATTTCTCACCAAATGTCACTTTTTAACCGTACTCTGTTTGTCACACGGCGTAGCTGCGGACTGCACTTCTCTCCGTTCCAGGTATCACCGTCATGTTTTTTATTACAGTGTGAATACTACGGACGCGCAGAGAAATAAAGGTTTATTCAAAGTTTTACTTCTTATTTTTCTTGATACTGAAATGGAAGATAGTTTATACGTGTGTGTGGAGACCAATGCCTTCAGTTCTTCTGCTTCAGGTTCACAAAAAACGTTGTTTGAGATATTGTGCAGAAAAATATACTACTATTATATACGTTGTATATAATAATAATAATGATAATGATAATAATAATAATAATAATAATAATAATAATAATAATAATAATAATAATAATAATAATAATAATTGTTATATTATATATATTTTTGGGGGGTGGTTATTTTTAGCGCATATCTTTCAGATTTAGACAGATTTGTCTTACATCACATGCTTGGTTAAAATCTGCAGCTTTTTCAGCTTTAAGTCTTTATGGAGAATTACATTTTCTGCAGCTTTCAACATCTGATTTGCCGCTTTCTAGTGAAAAGTTGATCACATCAGAGTTATCCCTTCAATGCATCATTAGTTGAGTTCATGCAACCCCCCCGAGGGGAGACTCAGCTCCCTGTGTCTAATAACAATAGCTCTTCAAGGGTTTTAACTGCAAACTCACACAGAGTAATATGATCAGGGCGGAGCAACTGCTGCTGCTGCTGCTTCATATCCATCAACACGTGCAGACAACATACACAGAATTATTGAACACGGGACAGAGATTCACACGCATGCCGACACCGAAACCTGCCAAGTGAGTCGGTTTGCGGGTAATAGGGGAAACACAAGAAGTGTTGGAGGAGTAAAAACCAGAGGTAGGCGGTGATGCAATTTAAAAACTGCATCAAATAAATACAATTAAATATTGCAATAAATAATAGACAATTAAATCGAATTGTCTCACTCGTCATGGTCAAATCTGTGTTTTGTAAGTTCACAGTGACCTGTCATATAATGAAATGACAGGTTCACAATGATAAGATGCACGTGAGCTCACGGTGACCTTAACCTTTGTCCATTAAAGTCTAACCGGAGTCAGAGTCAGCGTTTGTTGGAAAAATAAATAGATAAATAAATACATCAAAATTATTCAATGATTGAGGCTTTCCTGAGTCACCACAGATATGAAGTCAGAAAAAAAAAATGGGATGACCACTACAACTAGTCCCGAAACTACTGAATAAACATGACCACAGGGAAACGGGCAAATACTGAAAAGCATCAAATGCCAAATGACAACATGCTCAGGTTGTGCGTTGATGAAAGGTGAAACACAAAATATTATAACACAACGATATGCAGCTCCCATTAATATAATACACTTCTAGTACAAATAGGTTCTTCAGGTCCATGTCTCTTAGCATGAATCACTTTGTAATCCTGCAGCTCATTTAAACAGCTGTTCAAAGTAAATCTGGAGCCTCCTCAGGGATGTGTGTGTGTGTGGGGGGGTTTACTGACCTCCTCATTACAACACTCTCACACCTTTAATGAAATGCCTCTTCAATGTTACGGCGGGTTCAATTAGAGGGGAAAAAAAATTAAGAAATACCCCAGAGTGCCGAGAGACATGGCAGCGCGAGGATTGGCAGATTGATTACGGTTCAACCTCAGGGGAACATGACTGTACATCCAACCTCAGCTACACAACAGCCGCACAACAGCTGTAAACTGATACGCTCAAAGCCAGAAAGATTATTCATAACAGGATCATCATCCTCAGAGGAGCATGAATCAACAGTTACAAAGTGCTGCACAGCTCCATATACATATATATACACATATATATATATATGTGTGAGAAAATAGAGAACCACCACCAACCTACATAATAAAAGTAAAAATATATATTATTCTTACCTGTGTGTAGCTCTTCAGGGTGCCTGCAGGGATTTAAGCACAATGTTAAAGTCACACTGAAGTTGTTATATAATACATTCAAAAGTATACAGTGTGAAAAAATATTGAAAATATATACAACTCACTAATTCAGTATAGCGTAACATAATAAAAGGGACCTTACCATCATAAAACTGATGGATGAATGGAAAATAACACATTTTAAAACGTAAATAAAAAATAAAAAAGTTGCCATACTGAGAAGATGGTTAAAGCAGCAGTAAAAATTATTATTATTATTATTTTTTTACATAGGTCTGGATTAACCAGTTTCTTGTAACACAACCCTCTGTCAAAACAAACACAATCACAATAACTCAATCATAATTAAAAAAAACAAAACATACAAGAACGACTTTTCTCTAAAAAATTAAAAAATACTGCAGATATTAATCTCTAATGTTGACAATTTTCTTCATTTTACAGGTTGTTTGTAAAAGCTCAGGCATTCCTGAACAGAAAAACGTTTCCCTATGAATTTGACATTTTTCGAGGTTACATGCAAAAAAAAGAAAAAAAAAGAAAAAACAACCAATTTCTCTGTAAATATTAACATTTATTTAAGTATACAATTTAGTGTTTTTTCTCATTGCCCCGCCCCAACCCCGTTCACAGGTTTAGTGTCAGTATCTTGGCTTCTGGATGCAGCATTACGCCTCGACAGTGAAAACGAGCGAGGATTATTTTCTGTGCACCGTTTACAGACGGAGGAATCGCAGGCATCGGCAAACACGCAAGCTGCTCCCAAAGTGCCACATTTGGTTTCTTTATTATTTGCTTCTTTTTTTTTTATTTCTCCATAAAGGAGGCATTTACAGTCGCATTGCATAAGATGATAAGTGTGTTAACTGACAGATGGAAAAGGATGGTTTCTATTTTATAATTTTTTTCCCCCCGATCATTTAGTGATTTCATGTGGCATGATATTTTGAAATACTGACCGGAGCACATTTGTAGAAAAATAACGGAATGATGTCACAACACACATAAGACATAAAAAAAACAAAAAAAACAACTCCCATAATTTCACAAAATGCCACAGTGTGGGTGTGCGTTAATGTGTGCATACATTTTTTTGGGGTAAAGCCTTAGAAATGTTCCAACTTCAACACTGTCAGTCATGTTTGTAATATTTTTTTTAAGGTTTGTGGAGAAACCGAAAAAAAACAAAAAAGCAAAAGAAAAGTTTTTTTTAAAAGTGTATTTTGCCTGAAATAACGTAGAAATTAGAGTCGGACAAACGCACACACCCGGAAAGACGCGAAAACTCAACAATTGTGGAAACTGTGTGCAAATAAACGGCTTTTTACATAAAAAAAATGTTAATTAAAAAGTTGAGGCAACCAAGCCGCCAAATGTCGAGGAAAAACAACAACAAAAAAATAATAACACCGCTAAACTACAACTCAGCTACAATTTTATCAGGAAACGGTATGAAAAAGAAGCACGCTAAGAAAATAGTGTTCTCGCATTTCAGTCGCAATTCAACACAAAGAGGATCCTGCCTGTTTGCTCACACGTACGTCTCCCTTTTTAATATTCTCTCACACCACGAATGAATGAATGACCAGATGAAGAAATGAACACGCAAAAAAAAAAAAAAAAAATCCCCAAGGATCATACGAGGACTCGCATCTAGTGTTTTTTTTTTTTTATATATTTGACATTATCGAGGATTAATAATGAAATTGTGCCGATGTCGGATTTAAGTGCTCTCTATGTCCCGAGGGAGGAGGAGGGGTCTAAAACGACGAGGGGGGTGCGTGATGAACGTTTTAACGGATGAGGTATTGCACAGATTATCATACAAAAAAAAGCAAAAAAATAAAGCAAAAAGGCCAAAAATAAATATACAGCAAAATTCTTACAACATTTACATTACAATTTTAGTCAGATTCTGGTAGATTTCTACACGATATTTAAGATTAAGCCATAGGTTGGGGGGAAGGGGGGGGACTAGTCATCCCACTCGTCGTCCTCCTCAAAGTCCTCGTCTTCATCGTCGTCCTCGTCTTCATCTGGGTAAAAAAAAAGAAAAAACACCAAAAACAAATAATTTAAGTTTTAAAATTCAGATTAAAAAACGTGTTCACACAAATTCCGCAGGCAATTAAAGTATGCATGCTCCACACCTAGGAAAATCTACAGTTTATCTACAGCTCAGTTAACACGTAGCACACAAAACTTTAAGGACCACACTATTTATTCAAATCAGAACCCTCAGGTATCTGGATTACACGGTGGTTCCAGGTAATTCACAGACCTGAGGAATGGATGGCTTTGCTCCTCTTCTGCATCACCTCCATGAGGGCCCCCACGATGCCGGCGGTGGGGCCCGGCGTCGGAGAGCCGGACTCGGGTTGATCCAACACCTAGACACCCACAAACAGATCCGGTTTAATTTTCAGTTTTTACAATATATATATATATATATATATACATTTAAAAAAAAAAATCAAATCAAACTAACAGGAAATGAGAGTATTTCCCCTTCAGTTTCTTTTACCCATAATCCCCCACAATGCCCAATTTACAAGTAAACCCATGTTTGGAAGAAATCTTGACTGATAGTTAGTCTAGTTAGATCTGTTCAGATCAAGAATGAAGATAAAGTGGAGTGTGCGTGTTGCGTCTCACGGTCTTGAGCTTCATCCCCTGGCGGATCTGGTCCAGCAGGGCGTCTCGTCCCGTGTTGGACGCCGGCGCTCGGTTGTTCTGCTCCACCTTCTTCAGCTGGGCTCCGCCTCTGATCTGCTCCAGCAGCGCCGACTTCCCGCCGGTGCTCGGCAACTGGGGCGAAGAGTCTCCGCCGCCCTGGTTGATGGCGTCCAGCTCCGGAGGCGGAGGAGGGCCGGGCGGAGGTGGAGGAGGAGGCGGCGGAGGAGCAGGGGCCGAGCCGTCACCGCTGCTGACAGGAGACTGCTTCGTCTGTGGTGGAGGCGGCGGGGGCGGGGCTTGGGGAGCGATGGAAGCGTGCGAGGGAGGAGGTGGAGGCTGGTGGTGGTGTTGATGATGGTGGTGTGGGGGAGGAGGGGGCTGGTGGCCACCTCTGGTGGGCGGAGGAGGCGGGGGAGGCGGGGCACCCAGAGATCCCGGCCTGGAGGGAGGCGGAGGAGGAGGAGCTGAGGCGGGTGCTCTGGAAGGAGGAGGCGGAGGCGGGGCTCCCCGGCCTCCTCTGGACGGGGGAGGAGGAGGCGGAGGCGGAGCCGAGGTGTGGTGGGGCGGTGGAGGAGGAGGAGGGGGATGTCCACCACGAGAGGGAGGCGGAGGAGGTGCTGCGGGGGAGGGGGGGGACAAGAGACATGAGATGGTGTGTGACATCACGATGACATCACACAGGAAACAGTCACCAGGCAAATAATAAGGTTTTGATTTATATTTCTGATTAGTTTAACACATCGAAGGTGTGTGTGTGTGTGTGTGTGTGTGCGTGTGTGCGTGTGTGCGCTTTCTCCTACCCTGCTTCCTCAGCTCGATCTTCACCGCCTCCACACCGCCCTTCTTCTCGATGAAGTCGTAGATGACCTTGGACGTCTCGCGGTCCTTCAGCTGCGCCTCAGAGATGCCGCACATGTCGAACAGGTTCTTCAGCTCGGGGTCCAGGTTGTTCAGCTGCAACATCGACCACACACACACACACATACACACAACACTTCAAATAAATATACACACTGGAGACTGACCTGTTGGTTAAACTAGAGATGTGAATCTCCATGAGCAGAAAACACTCACACACTCATAGAAGTGTGCGAGTGTTGAAAGCAAAGCATAAACAAAAATAAGAAAAAAATAAAAGTTTGAACACTATATACTTTGATATTTTTTTATTTTTACCAAAGACGTGTCTGATATATGAATTTGTTTGCCAAAACTATATTTTCTCCAGTTTCACAGTTTAATTTTTTTGGTTAGAATTCTTTAAATGGTGAATGACCATTTTTGGAGTTATTTTTCCAACACCGGTGTCTGTGTGACATCTGGTGGCCAATAGGTGTAAAAAAAAAAAAAAAACACCGCATCGACATGCAGCATCATGGGTGTTCTGCTTGAGTCAGTGTTTCTGAACCGCCTCCGTCCTACAGCGTCAAAAATGTATCGTGTGATAAAATTACAATCATTGTGTGGTTGGCTCAATTCAGCTTTACATGGTGTGTACAAAGAAATGCAGTATAGAGGAGTAAACAGAAAAGAGAGGAAGTGAATAAATATTTAAAATTTGGATTTTCATGGTCCCGATGACCATCCACTCACATAAACAGCCTTGAATGAGGTTGTTTTTGTCACTATTAAAATACATAACTATATTTCTACAGATTTCAAATGAGATTTGGATTCTGGAACATTTTGTGTCCCTCAGCTTCTGGGATGCAGCGGGACGTCGGTGAATATGAGCAGGAAGCAACAACAGCCTATTGTGCGATTTATCATGCAGCCATCACACAGGTCACTATTGTGCTTCTGTTGGTGTGTGTGTGCGTGTGTGTGCGTTTTTTGTGTGCGTTTGGGTGTGTATAAAAGGGGGGTTACTCACGTCAAAACCCGTGTTTGGGTCCCAGCCCACGTGGCCGATGTGCCTGAAGAAGACGGGACCGTTAAGTGGTGAGATCACACACAGGTGCACACACGCGTGTTCATACAAACACACAAGTACACAGAAGTGCACCAACTGTTTAGCATGTGCGCGTGGGCGACCACGGGCGCACGCTACATAGTGAGCCCACACACAAATACATACAGACGTCCATCAGTCACAGAGACAGTGTGGTTATTGAGCGTCGTGATGACATCGCTCCTGACAAATCCTCATAAATTATTTTTACAGTTTTCAGTCAAACTATAATCTTGTAGGACGCAGAGATTTGTGATTTTTTTTTTACTTAGTTTAAATAACAAAAAAAAAATTAATGTATTGACTCATCATTATATAAACATGAGCTAAAATTAATTCTTTTTAAGAAAATGTTTTGTTTTTTTCCGTACCACCTGAATATATGAAGATACGTTTAAAAAAAATCAATTTTTGAATTCGTGATGAGACAAAATATATTTTTTTCATTTGAAGATGCTACCCCAAACTAAAAAAAAAACCCACAGGCAAATGAATGGATAAAGAAAATTGTTTTTTGATCCTGAACCAAACAAAACTCTTTAATTTCCTTTCTTAGAGGCAGTTACTGTTTCTTTTCTTCCTGTCAGGCTATAACTATATATAAAAAAAATCTCTTTATCGTTTGTACTTTGAAATTAAATTTAAGAAAGTTGAGGCTTATGGCAAATCTGTTCTTAAAGGTCTCCAATTTTGAACAGTGTACTTTTATGTGAAAATTGACACACGCACACGCACACGAACACACGTGACTCACTGGAAGTTGCTGGGCGTGCCGATGTCAGCCTTGGTCAGCTTCTTCTTCTTGCCTTTGCTCTTCTTGTCCTTGCGGCCCAGGCCGCTGTGGCTCAGCATGTTGTTGAGGTGGTACGGCTGCTGGTGGCTGTGGGAGTTGTGGAATCTGACGTTGTTGATCTCCGGGTTCTTGATGTCCACTGTGGCCATGGGCAGAGCCAGGCCTGCAACACAGGGAGGTTCACGTCCACATCACTTGCACAGCACAGTGTGAAATATATATTATAGATATATATACTGTATATAAAAACACAAAAAAAACAGCACATGTCAGTCTCCTGAAAGTTCAGAATCATTCATTCGTTCAACATTTACAGAAAAAGCATTTCTCAACATTAAAATACAAGTACAAGTATATTTGAAGGGGAACCAGCATTCATGATTATATTCAGAATAATAATAATAATAAAAAAATAATAATAATAACATAAATACATTAATAATAATAATAATAATAATAATAATAATAATTAAGGTCCCAAATCTCTCTGAAAAGTTTTTTCTTTGTAATTCTTTTTTTGAAACACTGAATTATCTACCTGAAGGATCAACAAGTCAGAAGAGCTGGTGTAAACTCTGCTGTGTGTGTGTGTGTGTGTGTGTGTGTGTGCGTGCGTGCGTGCGTGCGTGTGATGTTCTGAGCTCTTGATGGTGATCCATATTTTCCTAAATTAAAAGTTAAAGTGGTCCTTCCTCTCCTCCTCCCTCTCCTCCTCCTCCTCCTCCTCCTCCTCCTCCTCCTCCTCATCCTCCTGCTGCTGCTGCTGCTGGGCAGCTCCATTCAGTCCTGGAATCTTCTCATAATCTCCACAAAAACCACAGCAGCATCTGACATAACCACTAATCCACCGCTAATCCCAGTACAAATCCCCCGGACTCCCCCACACGAACACTGGACCAGCCCCCCGGGCTCGTTTCAACTCTAGGGGGAACCGGGACGATGCTGGCGGACGTTTCCCATGATGCATCAGGGGTTAGTTCTGTGTGGCACTGGTTATCAGAGATGAGTGTATCTATGACACTGCCTCAAAAGCTTGGGTAACAAGTTTTTTAAAATATTCAAAATACGCGACAAGTACTGAAAATGTATTTGAATTAAAGAATGACCCTGATTGCGTGTTATCAGATCTTTTGAGTGTAGTCTAGTTCTTGGGAAATGTGTGTGTGTTTGGACATTTAAGAACTTTGCAGAATGAAAAATAAAATATTTTTGGAATTAAACCGGTATTGAGCAAGAACCCCACATTCCACAAGAGAAGAGGAGATAAACACACACAACTCCCTCAACAGTTACAGAGCAGCAACAACAGCAACAACCACGTCAACAAACGTTGTTAAGTCTCACATTTCGCTGGCCAAAATGTCAGAAATAATCTGTACCACTGGAGACGAACTTCAATGGAAGGCCCAAATCCACAGAGCTGACTGATCTGTTGCAACATATGTTAATCCTGAACTTTACAGCGTTCGTGTTTGCCAACAGTCGGTGGACTTAATGAAAGTACACCAGTCAACAGGAAGTTACAGCTGCACAAGGAGATCTAAATTCAAGCTCTGAGGCATCAAGGGGGCACCGCCACTAACTTTGCCCATATTCAAATGTATGCAAATTAAGCGTCATATTTATATTTGGGAAACCTGAAAATTACGTCAGTATATATATATATATATATATATATATAAATAAAAAACAATTTCACAAACTGCCGCAGGTAACGAGGGTACAAAAGATGCCGGTTGCCCTGGAGTGAAGTGGATATTAATGAATTATAATTCATTTTCTACCTAGCAACACATCCACCAAAACAAAACGAAGCCAGGAGTGGTATAAAAAATCTCCACTTACTGAAAATGAACTGTGATCAGGTAAAACAATATTCATAAAGGTTGAAGAGTAAAATGAAAGCTTTTATTAAATGTGTAATAAAGTTTTGCAGATGATTCAGTGTATATTGAAATATATATATATATATTTTTTTTTACACATTATGGGAGTTTGGTGTTGTAAATGCTCCAGACTAATAACTGAACCTGTTGTTGCTCATTTTTATCTGCTGCCTTTTGTGAGATGACGTGTTTTGAGGAGTTGAGCAGCAGTGGATTACGGATTAGAGAACAACAGAAACCATGTGGTCTACATATGGACCAGATGGACATCCTGCTGATCAGATTAACCTGGACCAGGACTCTGCTCTGTGTGTCAGTGGGCCAGTTACGCTGCGTTTCAAAGCATGACGCCGACGTCTCACCAATAACGTCTATTACCACCCGAAAGAGCTAATTTTATCAATTAGTAAAAAAGACAAGATTTCAAGATAATACGCCACTATATAAAAAGATCAATAAAACAGTGAGCCCCTCAGAGCACTTACTAATGAGTATTAATCAAAAAAATCTTCATTATCAAGAGTTCAACGTACCATTTTTAGGGTCACCTCTTTTGTCTGTAAAAAGAAAAAAGATTAACACTATTATAGTTCTTATGTAAAACATAAGGAGGATTATTATTATTATAATTTTTTTTTTAAAGAGGTGAGGAAAAAAAGGAGCTGTGTTGAGATTCTGTTAGAATGAAAGAAGGTGACGGAGTTAAAGGCTTCAAGGAAAATAAAACAATGAGGAGGAATCTTCAGGAAGTCTTTCACATAAGCAGGAAGAAGAAGAAGTGAAAAGTATAGGAGAAGAGTTGTGTCTCAGATACCGCACCCCGCACCCCCCCCCCCCTCTTCCCTTTGAACCCCCCTTCTTCCCTTTGAACCCCTGGGTCATCATCACAGAGCATCTCACTTCAAATGGCACCCGAACCCTGAGGAACACCAGAGAGGAGACGTCTGATGTAAAGATCCACGAAAGAAAAAACAAATTCAACCCCTCAAACAAAAAAAATAAAAACTCAACGTTACAGCCAATCACAGAGAGGGGAGGACAGTCAGCTGACAAACCGCGGTCATCCAGCGCCTGGCGTAGGACTGACACCACGATTCTCCGACACCGCAAAAATGTGTGCGCATGAAAAATACGCGAAGAATCCGTGGCATCTGTGGAACTCTGGTTTTTTCGTTCATTAATGAAGATGCAGAAACACTGCATTGTGGGTATTAAGTGAACCAATGAGTTAACACTATGTGCAACGTTCCAGTCCAGTGTCCCTTGTTCTCACGTAGCACAATAATTAATTACGACCTGTTTGCAATTTCATTCAACAACACCAACAATTACAGCTAATCATTTTTCTCCTTTTGAGATTCGGGCAACAAACTGAAAATGCAAAATCCCAAAGAACTTGAACGCCCTCTGAAAGTTTCTATTTCATCTCCCTGATAGGAGCTGGACAAAACCCAGGCGTAGAGGTGGGGGTGGGGGTGGGACACAGACTCGGGTTGTGTGAGTAAGAGGAGGAGATGAGTTCTCCAGTTTCAGGACAGAGAAAATTGGACAAAGGCAGAGGAAGCAGACAAAGGAAAAATGAAATAAAAACTCACCGGTCTTGCGTTGCCGCCGGTTGAGCAGGTCGTTGATGGCGACGCGGAATCTTTTGGCCTCCTCTTCACTGGCGAAATTCAGACCGACCTGACAGGTCTGACGGGAGGAAGGGGAGGAGCCACAGATAAGTACAAATAGCAGTTTTCTTGACATACAAAATAGTCAAAAGTTTTAAGGGAGAACAAAAATGACATCATGTACATATTTGCACCATAATCTAACTATGTGTAAATTAAATTTGCTCCCAGGAAATGTGTATTGTTGCATCCACACAACACACTGCTAAAAAAAAAAAAAAATTCTGTGTTTTTCTTGTTCTGTTGGATTTCTGCAGTTTTAATTAAGATAAGATTTTTTTTACTTTCAGCAGCAGTATTTAAAAGAAGGGACACGTCCTGAAGCGCTGCAGCTGCTTTGCGTTAGTGTGTGTGTGTGCTGGTCTCACTGTGCATCACACTTTATTAAAAGGGAGGAATCGGAACAGTGAGACCAGTTGTGGCTGAGGTGTTGCAAATAAATAAATGGTGCACACGCACGTCTCCTGCAAACGAGACGAAGTAGGATCTGGAGCAGCAGATGGAGAAGTTGTGGTAGAGCTCCTGCTCAAACATGGTTTTTCCTTCCTGCAAAAAAACAAAAGACGGAGAAACATCATCACGTCAAGTAATAACACATTTATTTTTATTCAAATATTCCAACTGTCACTGATTTGGTTTTAGTTGAACGACAGGGTTTTTTTTTTTAATAAAATCAGACAATAATAATAATAATAATAATAATAATAATAATAATAATAATAATAATAATAATAATAATAATAAAACCTCACCATTTCTTGGAAAAATAACTCTGGTGTCAGATGTTTGACAGACGGCTGTCACTCACCTTGATGTCAAACACTCGGATGTAGTAGGATCTCTGCGGGTTGTCTTTGACCAGACAGGCCACTCCGCAACATCTCTTGGCCCAGCTACCGCTCCGGTCGGCCCCGTACACCTGGACCACCGCCGAACACAGAGTCTGCAGATATAACGTTGCTTGGTCAGGAGAAATTCAAGCGCTTGGCCATGCTCTCCGCCATTGTGTCCAGATTTGTACACATCTGGTTATTTGTTAAAAGGCTCCAAACTTCACATGTGTGAGCGAGCAGCAGCCATATCTTAACTGTTGAATAGGATTAGGGTTAAGCTGTTTTCCATTCTTATCAGGTAATAACAGTAAATTAACCTGCTGCACCGAGTCCCCAAAGTTTGACCAAAAGGAGATGGTAGCTGGTAACCAAGCTGCGAACATGTCATAACATTTGATAAAATAATCCTCTGTACTTTGGGCACCCAAACATTAAAATGTTTTTTTGTAAGAAGGGGTCGGAAAAAGAAAATGGACCCATGCCAAAAACAATACGTCTCATCCCTGTTGGTGGAGGGCTGTATATAAAATTGATCGCAGGTCTTCACGATCTTCACCCAGTATGGATATGAACATCTTAATCATCATCTGAAAGTCAGCTGTTTAAAACCACAGTGGTCGTTTCATTAGATATCCACTGTAAGTGACTCAGTATTTAACCTTGACTTCTGCATGACAGGAAGTCCAGCTGCTGTCGTCAGCATCGTCCCGTCCTTGGGAGGGGGGGGGGATGTTTTTTTTCCCGCCCTCTGCTGGATACAAGAGAGGAAAAGAACAAAGGGTGTGCGTGTGTGTGTGTGGGGGGGGGGGGGGGGGAGGAGGAAATGCCAGTGGGCCTGTTTCCTCCTCCTCTGTGATTTATGAACGCAGGTTAGAGGAGCAGCAGGAAACACTCTTCACCATGAAATCACCGCTCAGCAGCACACAGGAAGAGGTCAAAGGTCGGCCGTTAAAAGCCTCATTTGGGCTGTGTAAATTCTCACCGAGGTGAAGTATGCAGCAATTAACACTGCGGAGCCACAGACTCTGCAGGTTACATCAGCTTGGCATCTAATAAGCACAATACTCGTGTGCGAGCCTATTGGCTAAATCACTGCTGATCAATCATTACTTCAGATTGATTTCAGATCTTACATCGGGGCAGCTACTCATTTACACCATGAGCCAATGGACAATATATCTTGTTTTTTATTAGTTTAATACATCAGCAGCCAAAACTTCCAACTAACCAAATCATTCATTCCAGATGAATCCACCACAGGGCTGTGTAAAGTTGCAGAGAGGCCCTTCACAAAGCCGGATTAGGAAATTAGTCACAAAACTGCCGTAATCTTTCATCCAATATTTTGTAAAATATGACAGACCATGACCTACACAGTCACATGTTATGATTAGTTTGTCGCCAAGTAAAGAGACCCTGAAGTGGCCAAGTGGCATCATAATAAACCTCACAGCTTCCTGTTGTATGTCCACATGTCAGAAGGTCAAATAACTTTCCTTGGTGCCAATGAGAAAACTGCTGCAACCCCATAATTCCTTTCTACACCTATTCAGATGACCCAACATTTCAGGGTTCCTAACAGGAAGTATTTTAATTACATGGTTTATTAAATCAAGGTCATAAAGAGGGCACAAGGAGTCCCATATTTGACTCACAGCAGGCTGGACTATTAACTGCAGGTTATCCCCCCTATTGCTGTACCCACGATGCATCCTGTCACCATGTCAAACATTCAATCTCATAAAAACAAACCTATATAATGAAGTTCAGCACACCGTGCAATTATGTCTGGTGTGCCACCAGCTTCTTTCCCAAGATTGATTCAGAAATCAGAATGCAAACTATGAACTGTTATTATTTTTAGTGTCGAGTAATCTTTGATTGCCAATAAAAGTAATGCATTTACTTTTGAGTGCGATACATTCTGCTTTAAATCAAATATGAAGGTCATCGCTCACTTTGCAGCATCTGGCTCGCATCTGAACAACCGACAACAAACATTTAAAAGTGTGTAGTGTGAGCAGTATTGAAAAGTTACAGTTGCACAGCCAGAGGTCGAGATAACACAGAAACAACAAAAGTGGGGAAATCCTAAATCTAAAATCACCTAGGAAGAATTATTTGACATTCTATGGAGTTATATTAACGACAAAACTTAGAACAGCACCTGGCGAAGTGTGAACATGGCACTGCCCTTAATTCACTAGCTGGCGGCAGGGTAACCTGGGTGACTTGTTTCAGTTTAAAGTGCGTTAGTAGTGGTTACTGTTGAAATAAGTGACCACATTTTCAAATCAATGATTCAGGTTTGACCACATGGTCACAGTGGGGTAAAATCCAAACAATAATGGTGCTTATACGACATGTTTGCCACAGCACAACGCCTGTTTATATTGCTCGTTTTGTCCAAATCTCATATATACATATATATAATAATCTATTATGATCAAAATACACAACATGTAAAACAAATACACCGTGACTGTTGTAAACAGTCCTCTAACAGTAAAGGAAAACATTGTATTTAAGCTGAAAGTCATTTTTTGATTGCTAATATTGTTTGTCTCTACCAACCGCCAATTAACAACCGAAGAACAGACATTCTATGGAAATATGTGAAAACAGTCGGGAGTGGACATGTTTCAATGTGAAAACACGAATTTGGGGCTTTATATCAAATAAAAGTGTGAACATGAAGAGAAAACATGGAGTAAAGTGTTTATATTCTGTTTGGTTGAATGTTAAAGGGCCTTTTTGTTTTAACCCTGCAGGAGATAAACAAACGGGGGGAACTTACCGCGCATTTCCTGCCCAGGTACCCGAACAGGCACTCGTTTTCCTGCGGGGTGAGGAGCAGGGAGCCGGCGTTGGCGGACCTGCGGCCCGGCGGGTGGCTGTTCATGGCTCCGGATCCTCAGTTTACCCCCGAAACGACGCGGTTCTCCCCGGACGGGCTCAGCAAACTCTGGCGGTTACAGGACATCCATGCGGACTCCGGCTGCGCGGCGGAGGAGGACGCGGAGAGTTTATCCTCCCCCTGGACTCAGTCCTGCTTCGGAAACAACCAGACCTCTTTAGTTTGGTGGTTATTTAATCAAAAATAACGTGCAGCCGACTGTGTGACGACGCTAAAAGCTCAACTTTCATTCGGAAACTCCTGCAGCTGCAGCAGCGATGCGTATATCCAACATGGCCGAGACACGGAGCAGACCATTTTAAAAGAATATGGCGGGGGGGGGGTACTACATATCAACATGAAATGAATGTATTGTATTATATTTATACAAATAATATTGTCCAACAAACAACAATAAAATATCGTTTAACGCTTAAAATTGTTTGTTATATATGTTTTAAATTCGCGTGAGGCTTTTAACGGAGTTGATGCTATAACATGGTTCAGTCCAATGTGGCAGCAGGAATGCTGCTTTGCGGAGGGAGAGGGAGGGGCTTGTTGTTTCCAGGGAAACTGCTACATCCAGTAGGTGGCGGTAATGTGACGTAAAGATTACTGATTGCCGTAAAACCTCGAGGACGAAGAAGAACTGCCGTAGAAACCCGGAAAAGGAGGCGTAGAAGGTGATGGGAGCTATGACGCCGCAACAGGAGGGGCCAAATGTTGAACGAAAAAACAAATGAATAATCTTATAAAAACGAAATACGTTGCAGGTGGAATACCAACATATTCTGAAATTAAATCATATTAATAATATTATAAGACACATCTACAGAAATAAGGTCAATTGTCACATAGGAATATATATATATACATAATAAATTAAATGTCTGTTTCTTGGTTGTTTTGGGGTTTAAATCCTGACCACCACCAATCACCACTCTTATGTGCACTTTCAAAGCATGCACTCCTTAATTGAAGTCCCACCACAAAATGGATGTACAAGACACAGAGATGAAGATGTAATAACCAACTTAACTTTTTTGCTCTTTCTTTAAAGCACATACAGTGAGGGTTGTATCTGCAGTGTTGGCAGATGGACAGACGACAGTGGAGGCTGGCGTCCCGCAGGTCCTGTCCGCATGCTGAATCGTTAAAGCCAGTCAGAGGCATTAACACGAACACTAATCTGTGGACCAGCTGCTTCTTCACTCTGCTGAAAAAATAATAATATGAGGAGTTGAAAGACCATTCATAAATGTCAGCAGAACTTCTACTGTAAGAATGAGTGACATCATACAAGTGAGGATGCAGCTTTTTAGTGCATCCCCTATCTGATGTCATTATGATGCTAAGGCCACCTTATATACACATGGCCAACATAAAGAAGCTTATATCAGTAAATAAATCAATAGAAAAACAGAAAAATA
Source organism: Colistium nudipinnis (assembly GCA_016785305.1). Taxonomy (NCBI): domain Eukaryota; kingdom Metazoa; phylum Chordata; class Actinopteri; order Pleuronectiformes; family Rhombosoleidae; genus Colistium; species Colistium nudipinnis. Next base: position 174,933 of record JAFBJU010002392.1, read on the forward strand.
TCAAAATGTAAATTAGAACAATATATATCTTTGAGGTAGTGTTTTCATAAAGTGTAAGCTTATTTTAGCTTTCATTATACACACCATCAGCTTCAACCAGAATATATCCAGAACTCCTGTAAGATCTTTATCATGCAAAATAAATTTAAATTAGCTAAAATATGCATTTCCATCCATTATTTAACAGAACTTTGTGGTATTAATGTATTTTACTGATGATACCAGAAGATGGCAGCAGACGCTGGGCCTCCCCTCTCCTCCGATTTCACCCAAACTTAACATGACACAGAATGCAGGAGGAAAAAAGCTTTGTAACACACACCAGGTGAAACCATTAACACTGAGGAGACGAATAAAATAGCTGCAGCAAGAGACAGGAAACGTGCGGTTTTGTGCAATCAGCTGCTGAAAGAGAGTCTGGTCCAATTAAAAAAATGTAACACAGAAAAACAGAATCCGTCTTCAAAATCATGGGCACATTTTCATTGTGTTGATTTGATGAATGAAGATCACTATAGCATTGAGAAAAAATACACTGTAAAGAAAGCATGTTAAATAAACCTTCAGAATTTAAGCTTGTTGTCAACCTGTTTCTCTCTTTGATAAATGACCCCCCACTTGGAAATATAGCACAGATAAAATGTAGGACACATTAATTAACTGAACATTTTACAATGTGACAAAGGTGCGGTTAGTGTTTAGCTTTTAAAAACAACTTGGTTATTTAGGGGCACACCCTGGTTTGGGTTAAAATAAGGGCTCTTGTTTAAAGCTCTAGAGTTCATTTGTTGTCATGGATACACTAGCAAATATACAATTGTGACCATGGTTAAAAGAAACAACACTGATTGTTGATTTGAAACAGAAAACGAACGGCATTGTCTTGTATTACAAACCAAGAATTTCATCTATTTCAAACTGCATCCTACATGGACTATGTGGCAAAATGACATCACTTGATAAACATATTAGAACACCCCAAACAATAAATAGTTCATTATATGGTGATGGTAAAATACATAAAAGTATGGTATTTAAATAGAATTAAAATTATATATATTCTTTTAGGAATTGCGTTCTGAAGAGATTAGAAAAAAGCTTCATGCCTCTCTGCAGAAAGGAAATATCAAATGTTACTTCTGAAAAAGTTTTGTTGACTTTATCGATGTCACCAAAAATGGACTGTAATTAAACTATGTGTGAAACAAAAGGCTCCATACCACCGGACCCAGGATCTGCCCACTCTGAATCCTCCCCTGAGGCCCAGACATTACCTGGGCTGTCTTCTCTCAGTCTGCCAGTGTAATCTAATAAAAAAACTGCTGCATGATGGGAGACTCATGGCGTCTCTGTCTGCGCCGTTTCCTGTCAAAACATTCATTCACAGATCAGAAAAAAACAGAAAAAGGTTGTGGCGGGAAAAACCTCAGCCTTGCAGCCATGCCAAAAAAGCCAAAAAATAAAACAAACATTAGATTTCCAATGACAACATTTAGTGGAAAATTCGTATTTTCAGCATAATCTGATCGTTAATATAAACAGCAACTTTCATGACAATCTATCGGTTAGCATGTGTTGAGACGGTGTTGGATTTAAAAGCAAACATTTCTAAAAGCACTGAAAACACATGAAAGCTACAGAAAATCAAAGTGCACTTTTACCACATAGATCAATAACTG
>JAFBJU010002402.1:5777-30166 GCA_016785305.1 Colistium nudipinnis
AATGAACTTTTCTCCCTTCGTGGAGTATATCTCTAAATATGCAAATGACATTTTCCTGGTTAAAAGTAGAAAGAAAACAAACTAAATAAAAAAACAGGTTAAAACAGTCTGAAACTTTGGATTGTTTGGTTGCTGTTGTTTTTTTTTGCCATTTTGTCCACATTGACAAATATACATCTATGAGGATCAAAAAACCGATACAAAACGAGGGGTACCTCCGGGCATGTTTGCTCAGGGCTACACTGGCCTTTCCCTCTTGGCTTTGAGTGAATGCTTTCTACTTTCTTCTCATTCATCGGGCCTAGTCCTTCATCTTCTGTGCATACTTATGATGCACTATTTGAAAACGGGATAAAGATATATGCATATAGCACATAAGACAAAAATCAAAGGCATTGAACTGAACATAAACGGGGTGGGAGAGAGGGGGCGGGTAGGGGAGATGGGAGAGTCGGGAGGGGAGGGGGAGGGCGGTGGGTTGAAAGCCAGAAGGGAGCGAGGAGGAGGACGCACTTACCTGAGCCTGATCTGAGGTCCTATCAGATCAGTTTTAATTGGACTGAGTGTCACCTTCAGAATGGAAGAGGTCTTGCTGGCCATTGAGCAGAGGGGAGGAGGCGGAGGCGGCCGCCTCCTTCTCCATCGGCTCCGCTTCTGATGAAGCCTTGATGGCGGCGGCTGCGTCACCGTCAGCGTGCTTGTCTTTTTTAGAGCTGCTCCTCTCCTCTGTCGTCTTGCGGTCTGAGGAAAAATTATGCAGCCGTCAGAATATTACCAATTCTGCTCGGAGGCCGGCAGTCCCGTTTACAGGTGGAATAGCCAGCCGCAGTCATTCAGAAATAAAAATGAAAAATTGGCACATAATACAAGATGTGTATATAATAAGCAAAGGCAAAATAAAACCCCCTTACCTTTGTCTTTTGAGGACCTCTCTCTGTCCCTGTCCCTGTCCTTGCTGCGGCTGCGGTGGCGGTGAGATTTGCGCTCTGAGCTGCGCGACCTCCTCCTGTCACGGCTGCGGGAGCGGCGCTTTCTGTCAGAGCGCTCGCGGCTGCGCCTTCTCTCTCTGTCTCTGTCCCGACTCCTACAAAAAAAAGGAAGGTGTTTAAAACATTTTTTTTTTAATGGAACTGGCCTGCAAAGAGAGAATAAAAAAGCCACGAGCTACACTTGGATAACCTTTTGCATTGATTCCTGTTATTAGAGTGCTTTTACCGTTTGCACGGTCACATTAATCCAGTGTTAAACAACCTTTCGGGAGCCACTGCACTTTTTTGTTTCATTAAAAAAAATCCCAAAATGACACAAAGTAGCCTAAGACAGTTAAACCTGGTCCTGTTTAGAAATGATATGCAATAATGAAATAACATTTTTTGGGGGCCATTGAGTGAAATGGGATAATTGCCCACATTAGAGCACCAAGAATAAGGTTCATGGTGTCCAGACGCACCTGCTGCGTTTGCGTTCCCTCTCCCTGTCCTTGTCTCTGCTCCGGGACCTGCGGCGATCACGGGACCTGCTCCGTTTCCGGTCTGATGCTCGACTGGAGTGGCGGCTGTTGGAGTGACTCCGGCGCCCCCTCCTGTCCCTCTCCCTGTCTCGGTCACGCTCTCTGTCCCTCTCCCTCTCCCTCTCGCGCTCCTTCTCTTTCTCTCGTTCCTTCTCCTTCTCCCGCTCTTTTTCGCGTTCTTTCTCCTTTTCTTCCTCCTCTTTGCGCTTTTTCTCCCTTTCCTCCCTCTCACGCTCGCGATCCTCTCTGTCCTTCTTGAGCGCTGGGCTTTCACCTTCTGGGTCTTCGGAGCGACGGTGTAGTTTTTCCTAGGGGTAAATAATTAAGAGCACTCTTAGAAATTATGAAAGGGACAGAAACGATGTACAGATGGAATGCGCCCTACTACACCACTCATTCATTCGATCATAATGACATTTGATCCTGTTACCTTGAGCTCCTCTACAGTAGATTTGATCTTGGCATAGCCCATGTGTTGCTTGCCCATCAAGTGGTCGTCCACTCGGGATTGTGCATCACCCACAATGAGGAAGGCCCCACACACCTCACACACCTCCATCTGTTTCTCCTGGGCGGCAAAGCTTTCAATGGTCTAAATAAAAGAAACACAGACACGTTATGAGCAAAATAATCCCGTCTTCTGGTCCGATTGGCACTGGATTTTTAGCACAATTCAGTCAAAGTGCTAAAAATGAGAGAATAACTTCTTAATAGCCACGATGAATGTTATTGTGACAAGCAGGATTAAGTGTCAAAGAATAAACCAAAAACTTCACTCACTGAGGGGTTGGAGCTGAGCAGCTCCCTCTCCTCCTTCAGCTGATCGACCAGCTTCATCATTCCCTGGGCCTCCTCGACTCTGCCCTCTGAGCCCAGCTCTTCGATCTGAGGAGAAACGCAACAGAAAGTCAAGGATCCATTTCCATCACACTATACTCTAAGTAATTATCAATCTAATATGGACTTGAGAACCTATGCACACGTAAAACATTTATGGAAATCATTCAAACGAGTATGCTCCATACCTGCTCAACCAAGTCTTCAATCTTCTCAGTTAAAACCTGACCCTTCTCGTCATTCTTTCCTGTAGGACCAGTACCCTGAGGAAATAAAAACACTGTATCTCAGGTACAAACACGACAGCCATGAACTTCAGAGACCACATGAGCACTCTTGATGGTAAACATAGCAGAACGAACTAGTAACACACCCATGTCCCAAAATCAAAGCACTCACCCCAGCATTCTGCTGAGCCTGGGAAAGTGCAAGTCGGGCATGCCCTCTACGAATCCGCCGTTCCACCTCTGCCAGGAGCGACTGCAGGTAGCGCAGGAAGTCTCGCTCATAACCCTCCTTCATGAACCGTGAGCTCTTCTCATACCTGATCAAAAGCGTGAAGGCGCAGGTTATTAAAAGGAAATATTAACATATTAAAACAAGATTTTTTATTAAATATATAATAATCAGAACTTACACTTTCCGGAGATTTTCATCATGAATTTTCTCACAGGGGCCTGGAAAAATGAATGAGAAAAGTTTTAAAATAATGAAACATGATAGAAGCCTGTGTCAACTATGGCTAAGATAACGATATTTATTATTTTAAGTTAATGGCTTACCCAAGTCAGAGCGGGTGTTTGTGAATAGCTCTGCTGGACAGAACCCACAGAGATAATAGCGACAAACCTAAACGAGAAAGAAGATGTGTTAACACACCGGCTCAATTGCTAGAGTATATCCTATATTATATGTGAGGAAATCCGCTTTGAAGTCCACGGAGTTAACGGAAAGAGAAACGATTATGTTATTACCCCTCTCACATGGCATGAATCAAATAAAGCAGGCGGGTACATCCAACACAAGCTACTACTGACATAGCTAAATGCAGAGCACGACCCATAGTAAAAACTCATTGTAAGCCAAATGAATTAGCATTAGCAAACTCTGATAATAGCGTGCATTAAACAAGGTATCAAACGCCACCTTACGCTGCCAATTCTACGTGTTACGGTTATATTCTTAGGAAAAAAAAGTAGAATGGTGTAATGCATGTTGTGCAGTGGATCACACTGACCAAAAATGTGGAGCCTTAATGGACTAGCGTTATGCTCATGTAATAAAACTATCCGGGCTAAGTTTAGCTTGAATGCTAACTTACGCTCTCGTCGTCCCATCGCACGTTTGCTCGCTTCTCGTCGGGGGCCAAGTTTCTATCTCGGCCCATTAACTCGTCGAGTAGCTGGGCTGCCGACAGCATTTTGGCTCAAATAGTGTGGCTTTGATTCAACAATGAAGGTGTATCATCCAAAGAGCCACTCGACACCATCTATTGCGCGCAAAGTGGCCCTAATCAAAATGGCAGACTCTGTGACAACAACGCCCGAGCGTGGTTCAACAAGCTAGTACTTCCGGTTCACAGGTTGAAACGGAAAGGCTACTTCGATACGGACTTAAAGTTAAATCAATTAAACAATTAAAACGTATTGATACATTCCCTTATTGTTGTAATAGAAATTCACCAAATGTATATGTTACTTTGCTTGACTTCCCCCTTATCAATTCACAGAGAAATTATCATTTTCATGTGGAATAGGTTTAGCACAACTCCCGCTGTCTATAAGTTAACGACACAGCTCATTTCCGTTACAGATTTCAAAACAAAACTTCAAACTTATAAACTTGACGTGACTTTGATGTGAACATTTAAACGATTCTTTAAGATAGGCTTACAACAGCAAGTTGTAGATACTATATTATTAGACAACTTAGTATCTAGTATAAAAACATGTATTTATTAGTCTGTTTTTAAACTACGGTTTATTTTACATTTGATCATATTATTTAATTTTACCTTTACCTTTTGCATAACTGTGCATAACGCTTTCGAAATATATTTTATAATTATCAATAAAAATGTAAATACTTTCCACACTCACACACCACCCACAACAGCCGCATTCAGCTAGGAACTAAGATCTTGGCTCAATGTTGTCACATGTAAATAAGTCCCCCTCTGAGCCAGTGGTGTCAGTGTCCGCTAACGGAGCCTCTGACTCCGCCGATGCCCTGAATGAATGTCAGCAACGGGGATAACAACGTAAATCAATGGAGAGAGAGGAACCCGTCTCATAAACACCAGCTATTCCCGCAATCAACACTAAGATTGTCAGTCGAGGCGATTTTCTTCCTCTAGCGAGCAGCTAATAGGCGGTTAGCACTTCTCAACGTTAGCCAGTGGGCAGGGTTAGCCGGGGTGCTAATTTTAGGTTTGGGCAGGGTTACTTTGAGTGGACCCCTGCGCCATCGCTAGGAGAATTGCGAGACGATTAGAATTGACAAGCTGATCCCCGAAGCTTGTCTGTAACCTATGATCTCACTACGTTAGTAGTTGGCCCCCAAAATGTCCACGACTTCGTTGGATAAGGAATTGCAGGAGCGCCTGAGAGAGGCGTCTGCCATCGGAGACATCGACGAAGTGCGGACGCTGGTGGAGAGCGGAGTAAATGTTAACTCGCAGAACGAGATCAATGGATGGTGAGTGTTGTGAACTTAACAGGGCCTCCACTACTCGATATAACACGCGTCAGTTAGCCTCACATGTTTGGACATCTTCAGCTATGTGGGACTCACTTAAAAGTTCCTACCAGGAAAAAAAACAACAACCTGTGTATCAGGGATTAAATCCGCTCAATGTAATCCTGTTAGCCTCGGCAAGGCTTATCAGTGAGCCATCCTACCACATTGTATATTCCTTATCCAGGCGGCAGATCATTCCTAGTTAGCTTGTGTTTTTGGAATGTTTTGAAGATGAACTCTCTCAATACAACAGGAATGACCAGTGAATGAAAGTGACTGACAGGCTTGTTCTCAGTGCTATGGGGTAGTGTAATAAACTGACTTGTTAGCATATTACATACATAATGTGACACACGTATAAGCATGTGCATTACAGGAAACGTATTATATAAAAAAAAAAAAAAAAAAAGTTCTGACTGATCAATATCATCATGCACATGATGGCACACACGTTTTATACATTTTACACATTTTATACATTTTCAAATGGCAACATTTGGGAAATGATTAGAATTAGAATTGCGCATCGTCCCGCACAAACATGCACACGCAAACGCACACAAGCCGGGGGAAATTTGTCCTCTGCATTTAGCCCATCTGTGGCGCATGCAAGGCCACAGAGCAGTGGACAGCTGAGAGCGTCCGGGGAGCAGAGCCTTGCACAAGGGCATTAGAGGTGGCGTCTCTTTTGTCTCTCAGTGTAGGCAACATTTGAAAGCCGGAATCATATGTGCCAGTTTGTTAAACTGTGTTCTCTTTTCTATAATCCCATCAGGACATGCCTGCACTGGGCATGCAAGAGGAACCATAAGCACATTGTGTCCTACTTACTCAGTTGTGAAGCTGACAAAGAAATCCTCACGGCCAAGGATGAGCTGGCTTCACAGCTCACATCCAAACCCGAGATCAAACGGCTGTTGGGAGGTAAACAACGCACATTGCATCAGCTGCATTTCATACTGTACATTTAAACATTTGACTTGTAACGCACAGGTGAGTTTGTTTGGTGTAACTGTATGTACGGCCGCTTATGGTGCCAATCGTGTCTTAGGAATTAATCCTCTTTCTGTCCTCACTTTACTGTCACAGTTGAGGTGGAGGAAATGCCTGAATTCAAGGAGCCCGAATTGCCAATCATTCCAAACTACCTGTCTAACCCGCCCTTCATGTACTCCAAGATGGATAACAAGTCCGAGGTCATCCTAGCACAGCAAATTACACAGAATGGATCTGGAGAACACGCCGAGGACACGCAGAGCGATTCGGCCTCCATTTCTCCGACCCACGAGCCGCAGAAATCTCAGATCCTCTTCTCCGATGACCCGGCACCTCGCTCGAACCTGGCCGCCCTTACCCAATCACCAACCAGGGATTTCATTCCAGTGACTGAGCAAAATGGCACGTCAGCCGGCTCAGCGACATCCCACAACCACAACGCGGTCATTAACTGCACGGTGCCTATGGACCTGTCAGTCGAGCCACACCTTGTTAACCACTCCGACTACTCGCACGCAGGGCCGCACAATGGCGCGCTGTGCTCACCTCCGTTGGCCTCGCCCAGCCCCACCTTGGCCAGCAACGGTGGGAACCAGGCCCCGGGCCCGGTGGGCGGCAGTAATCCAACCATGAGCAGGCAGCAGTCCATCCCACAGCAGCTGAGCTACAGCCAGGCCGGAGGGACCATGCCGGCGTTCCAGCCTTTCTTCTTCACCAGCACCTTTCCTGTCAATGTGCAAGGTGAGAGAGAAACGACGTGTCATTCGCTGAAACCCCATCGTCCACACATATAGATTGGGGAATGACAGCATATTATGAACTGTAAATTATGATGTTATTAGAAAAACACACATTCTAAATCCATATGCAGTAGCAAAGCTTTGGCTTGACTTCAATTGAGGCTTCCATTTGGCTCCACATTTCCCTGTCTCGCAGACAATTCATTCGTAAGCATGAAAAAGGGCATCATTTCACCAGTGACTTTCTCCTAGTGCTGCGGTCATTCTCGTCACACCATAACGTTGTTATCACTCTTCTCTTTCTTTCCCTCTAGAGTTGGTGCTGAAGGTGCGCATCCAGAACCCCAACACGCGGGAGAACGATTTCATCGAGGTGGAGCTGGACCGCCAGGAGCTCACCTACCGCTCCCTCCTGAGGGTCTGCTGCCGCGAGTTAGACATCGGTGTCGAGCACGTGGAGAAGATCCGCAAGCTGCCGAACACCATGTTGAGAAAGGTATGGGAAAGAAGGCTGCAAAAACAGAAAATCACTGTCTATGCTATAGACCTAACGAATTGATTTAAAATGGGATTTTTCATCCCTGTGCAGGACAAAGACGTCGCCCGGCTGCAGGACTTTCAGGAGCTGGAGGTTGTGTTGGAGAAAGCGGAGGGCCTGTCTCTTTTCTCCGGGAGCGGGGGCCTCACGGACAGACCATGCTACAACATGAAGGCCTCCCGTCTCACCTACTAGACGACAACCTACTGCAGACCTGAGGTCTCTGCGTGAGACCAGCTTCTGTAGCCACTCTCGGGCAACTAGTCGCCTGCCCAGGTCCCTCGTTACAGCGCTGTTTAGGTTGGGGTGTTTTTGCCAGTTTTTCTAATGGGTCATTTCTCTTTTCAATTTCTGTGGCTATTGTGCACCCCCTGCCCTCCTCTGGCCCTCCTGTTGCTTTCGTGTACCCGACCACTTCTAAGCGGTTACTGATGCATGGTATACTTGTATTTGGGGGTGGGGGCCTTTCCTCTCTTTATCTCTGTTCTCTCCTCCCACTGCACTTTGTGCCAAGGCTCTGGGGCAGGGGGTGGAGGGGGCATTGGCCTTCCTCATGGACTGGACTTGAATGGGATGCTGCAATAGCCTTATATGGACACATCCCTATGCTGCCTGTGAACTATGGTCACAGTGGGGAAAAAGATCGGTGCAGATCGCGAGCAGGGGACGACAAGAAAGTTTAACATGACACTCACTCACACGGTCATCATCAGTCCACAGATGGTACAGGACGGTGTGGACTGGCAACTTGGATTTCACGGAACACATCGAGCTACAGAGAGTTCTTGTATATTCTTGCTGGCGTACACGTTGTCATACCTGCTGTGGGCTTGAGTGTCTTTGCCGGCAGAGGGCATCCACTGCGCGCCTGAGGTGGATGTAATCTCACAGCAGGTGACATATTGGCAACTTTGGACTATTAGTACTTAAATTTGCTGACCACACGTACCGTATGCTTTTCAACCAGGCACGAATGGATACATTCAAGTAGGAGTACGGATTCCCATACTTATTGAAGTGACTAAGTCATACACTGTGGGAAAGGAATAGTTAGTTTCGTTTGAATGATTCTCTTTTGGGTCTGTTCAGGTTAGACAAAAGCATCATTGAAATTGTTTTAATGCGCCGCCACATTCTGCAGAGCGCAGGGTGTGTTGCAGGAGTTAGCGTATAGATTTTAACTGTCAAATGTGAAGTAATTTCAGTTTTTGAGTCATGTTGATTCCTACTACCAGAAGCCGTGCATTGGCGCTCTACAGTAAAGCGGTTCAGCACCCAGCAAATGTTCTGTACGAGGCTCATGCTTAATTTATCATATAAATTAAGCCCTCCGCTGAATATTTTCTGTTGTGTTTCTGTGTCACTATAATTAGAATCAAAACCAAAAACTAATCTAGCCAGCAAAGATACTAACTGCAGAGGAAATTAAAAAAAACAACCCCGTCACTGCTTCTGAAAAGAGTTGAGCCTTGTTAGATTGTGTTTCCCCCCCAAGTAAGGAGAAAAAAAATATGATAGCAAGGGATCTTTGGTTCTACGATCGAGTGCTTCCTTGTTTCTCCGACATTAATCCAAATGATTATTTATCTTTGTTGCACTGTGTGACTGACGACAACGCAGAACATCAACATATATGGCCTCCGTTCATTTGTTGAGGCCAGTCTAGTGCTAATGTTTTTTTCTTTTTTTCTTCTAATTAAAGAAATAATTATTTTGAGTTTTGTCAATGTTTTTTATTTGGTACCTTAATTAGAGGTATTGCTGCCGGTCCTAAGTTGAGACTGACATTAGGTTTATATAAACCCTTAACAAGTAAAAAAAGATTCTACTATATGTTAAGAACTAAAACTGACACCGCCTCTTGGTCTGTTGTGTCAGTCAGTAACGTTATTTATGCTGCTTTCGTTGATACATTATATTCCTTTAATTCTCAGTGCTGGGTCTCGTTCACTTTAAGCAGTGCTCTAGCTGCTCACTACACATACAATCAAAAAAAAAATCCTTACCCAGTGGTTAACTGTTTACTGTTATATAACGTATACCCGAGGCTCTTCCTGTATTTCTATGTTTTCCAATCTATTTTTTATTAATTTGTACGATTCTTTTTAACCAGCTAGGCCTGTTGTGTTTTGTGTCAAAAAGTCTGCTTTATGTGCAAGAAAGAGTTAAAGAAGAAGTGAAAAAGAAGTGAGACATTATTGTGGAAGCTGTGTGCAATGTAAGGGGGCCTTGGGAAGTCAGTTGTGAGACATAAAGAGTGCTGAGGGTGTTTATGTTGTGTTGCCAGAAATGTTAGAGGCTTTATCAAGTGAAATCGTGCCACAGGTTTAAGGCAGGACTGGGCTGAGAAAGTGGCGCGACTCAAATGGGTTTTTTGAAGGATCGTCTTTGAAAAATACACTAACGTTGTATTTGTTGGGATTGCTTACTGTTCTAGGGGGGGGGTGGGAAAGCAGAATACAGTTTGACTTAACCTATGCATTCAGAGTCTGATATTTTTATATACAGTACACTCTGTGTACTTGCAGAAATAATCTTAGGCACTGTTTGAGCTGTGTGTTTTTGTTCTGGAGACATGTATCTGTTCTTTGATAAAGCATGGTCAATAACTTGTTCTCCTCCTGCTTTGTCTCTCAAACGGGGCCTCGTGTCTGACGCTTAGCACACTAAGCAAAGTCATTTTAATGTGAACATTTCTATCTTATATCTTGATCCCCACTTTGAATAAAGGGAACAATTGCATGTATTTAAATTAAATGTCTCAGATGAGGGAGCCACTAGAGGGAGCAGAACAGCAAATATTGGCTGGGTGTTCACCCCATACTCCTGTGCTAGAAGTCACATGCTACATATAGTGACAATATAATAAATATGACAAAAATAAATAAAAACTAAATAAACTGTAATGATTCTCAAATGTCTATAAGTAGTAAATAAAACTTACTTCAGGTCTCCCTTGTGCAATCTGTGGTAAACATGACCTTGGCATTGTCCGTCAATATTTTCATCAATAAACAAAAACGAATAAAAGTAGCAGTATTCACAGGTAGATTATCTATATATTCAAAATCCTACCTGCACGCCTATTTTAATAAACGCTTCAGAAAAACTGCCTTGTAAAAAAAAAAAAAAAAATCCTGACCTATCGGCTAGGAGTCTATACTGTATGGATACATCCAATTCAATTGTAGAATAGAAAACTCCAACAGTCAGCAAACAAATCCCAAACAAATACAAAAACGTAACCACAGATACCAAACTTATCTCCAATAAACATACAATATTTTTCACAACACACACTGCATTGCCATAAAAAAGCCCTACCTTGGCATAAATGAAAGTGCAAAAACGTTAAGCAATTACTCATATCCATATTGTCCCAATAAATGTGGGCTCATCACTCAACCCTACACTTAATATGTCACCATCACATACGTCCAGCTTTAGTTTTGTCTCCGGCCTGTGTGTCCACTTTTGACCCGCATTAGCACAGCGAGCCGATGTTTTACATTCTGTTCTGAACTAACTTGTTATGTTCCCTTTCGGACTTAAAGAACATAAACAACTAAGTCATGGTTGCACTGACACGTTAGTGTATCTGTGAAATGAATACAACGGTGTTCATGTGGTGAGCAGATGTTCACACACTGCGATCTGGAGTGCACAAACATTGCGTAATGCGAGCGGAACAGTGTCGAGAAAGTTGAATGTCTGTGTATCTATGTGTAATCTAAAAATAGGGACAAAGGAATGTATGGATATTGGGATGTACACATTCCACAGAAAAGGGCCCGTCAGCCTGTGCTCCTGTGTCGCCCGCGTGCGCGTCTGTCCATTGGCATGTTGGGGTGTGCGTGTGTCTAGACTGGGGCTGAAGAATCAGCTTAGGGCCCCGCTGTGGCTGGACGTGTCTCTCTCCTTTGTTCTGGAGCGAGACGCTCATAATACGCTTAGTATGAACGGCCATAGCACTTCCATTGTTTTGAACCGGCTTCCCAGGCCTGATTCGTGGGCAGGAGAGGCCGTGGACCTGCGTGGTCCAGAACCTCTAAGAGCATTTTAGCAATGGAGGCAGAGGGCGACGTTACTCGGAGGTACGCGCCTCACGCGGTGTGGTTGGACTATGGCCCCGCTGTGCGATTTGTGCCCCTCTCTAACAGGCATAATGCACAAAGGCAATATATATATATATATATATATATATATATATATATATATATATATAGCTACTTATTTACGACAAGAATGCAGGCATGACACTGTAAAGCCACGACCTTCATCTTCAAACATTCTGCTGTTCAATCCCTTTCCTGCGGCATTTACATTTGCTTCTGAGTCACGTTACACTCGGATTACGGATATCTGTTTTACATTGTAGGCTATGTGATAAATCCCCAGCTATGAGAGAAAGTGCACGCTCTCAATGTGACCGGGTGGTTGCAATTCAAGTTTAAAATAGCACCGAAAGCCACTTTTTCTGTCATCATAGATTCAAGATATTTTATCCGTACAGTAAAAGTGTCCACAAGCTGTATACAGGTACTAAAAGAAACCAGCTAAAATCAAATCTTCCACTGCAAATCTACATATTGGAATAAAACTTAACGGAGACATCACATGAGCTCCGAAAGTTGTTTTGAGCCGGGCTCTGCGAAAGATTGGCGAGGGTGCGCGGAGGAGGTCAAAGTCAAGGTCTGTTTTTCAGACAATACGCGTCCTGAAGTCGGATCGAGCGGCAGAGTGCCCTGCGTGGGGTCCTCTGTGTGGCTTTATTCAATATGGGACATGCCCTGTAGCCCCAGTGTCGGCTATGCTGGGAATGCAGGGTCTTTGGGGGTGAAGGTTAGGGGTGGAGGGCCAGAGGGGGGGCGAGTGGGAGAGCAGACACTGAAAACACAGCTTGACTATGTTTGTGCATTTGCATACGTTTGAAAGCAAGTGCTTGTGTGTGCGCGCGCGCGCGTCTAAAGGAATAACACAATGTTCATAATCTGTATTTCCCTTCTTTTTTACGGCCAGAACTCCGTAAGGCCAAAGTATTGTCCCGTTTGGCCGTTTCTGTTGAGCATATTCACCATCCTCGGCTACTTTTTATGTGCACGTAGGTATGTGAAGCTTACCTGTGTACGGGGCTGTAGTGTGTGTCTGTGAAGTGGGGCTCGCAGACAGCAGAGCAGACCGAGACCGCAGGGTTCGGGCCTGGAGAGCACTGGGCCTCTTTGGACTCAGCAGGGACTCAGCTTGGGAAGCGCAGACTCCATATTAAGAGAGAGAGAGAGAGAGAGATAAAGTTAGACTGCTTACTGATGTATAAACTTCGACTGTTTAGCTCTGAATCACTGCAGTTCAATATTTCCATATCTATCAAAGACCTCAAGATTCGTTGAGTTTGTTGTTTTGCGAGGGGTTTTGGAAACCCAACTGGATTATATTTCATCACACACACTTTCTAAATAATGCATAAGCCATATATTCATTAATCTTGCACTTAAAAAATAAATCTGACGAAATCAGAGCAAACAGAGAGGAGCAAAGCTGCACAGAGTTTGGTGCCATCTCCTGGAGAACAATTGTTTGTCCTGATGGACAGGAGCGATTGATCAGTAATCAGTGATTTATCATCACGTCACACATACCAGCACTATAAAAGTATAGTTGTCACACACACAAAATAGTTTTTTTTTTTAATAATTTTATCTATATGACAAAAGATCAAATTCAGACCAGGCCTCTGCAAAGTGTACAAAATATATATTTTGTATGGCTTAACATTTAAGTTAACACGTTTTGTAAAACTTCAAAAGACATCAGTTTCAATGTAAAAGTTTCGCTCCAATAATTCATATATTAATTCGATATTTGTATTGTAGCTGAATAAATCCATCTCCTTTGCAAGCTTTGCAAACTAAGGGTTAAGGCAACCAGCGCAGTACGCACAGGTGTCTCCCCGGTCCTCCCCGTACCAGCGTCTGAAAACTGTCTGAGAACTTTTTTTTTCTTCTTCTTCTTTAATTAAGTTGATCATAACTGTAACCCAGCTGGGATTTGCTCCCCGACCCGACGGGCCACTGTAATTCAAGTAGTTGGACCTTAAGTGGGGTTTGCGCGGCGCAGTCTTAATCTCGGGCTGCTATTAAACGCGGGGCGACGGACCTGGAGAGCTCTCCGCATCCAGACCGGTCCCGCGCACTCATCCGCTCTCTCCGCCTCCGATCCCGGAGATTAGAGACTAGAAATACTTTGGTTACTTTTTTTTTTTTTTTTTTCTTGAAATCTGTAAATTCGCCTTGAACCGTCGTTTCTGATTTGTTTCAAGGTGTTGATTTTTATTTTTTTAGAGATCGCACTTTTACGCGCAGGACATGTGGTGGATGCTGTTTCCCCGATGGATTTGGTTCTTCCTGGGACACTGTTGTACCACGCTCCTTTTTATGGACAGCCGCCGTGTGAGAGCGATGCCCATGTCCGTGGCAAAGGTGGTTTACTCTCACGCAGGTCTGTGCCCCAACGACCTGAACCCCAACCTGTGGGTGGATGCTATGAGCACCTGCATGCGCGAGTGCGAATCTGACCAGGTGAGTTCTCCTACGAGGGCATAGAAGCAAAGATACGCGGTGATAACTTCCGAAAAATGAAAAAAAAGGCAAATATAGTTTTGTTGGACCTCAGAAGATTGTTGATTTTAAATTGAAATGCACGTCTGTCTCTCCGAATGGCTTCACAAAAAACAAATGTCAAAGTTCCTGCTATAGTAGTTGTTCAATTTATTTATTTTTTTTGTGCAAAAACAACCGGGGAGGTTACGGGTCATATCTTCTGATGTAGACTCGCACTAGAATGAAACCCTCTAAATGTGAACGGCTAAAGAACCGCATAACCCTCTGCTAACATTTGCCTATCCACAACAAAAAACGTATATTCAAAGAACCCAAACCCCCTTCTCTATCTTATGCAATATTTCAGGTCACAACCCTCTGTAAGAATCCAACATGCTGTACAATACAATGGTTTTGCTTCCTCTTTTTTAATTTTATTTTTCTTTAAAGGACTGTGAGACGTTTGAGAAGTGCTGCCCTAACGTGTGTGGCAACAAGAGCTGCGTGGCGGCACGCTACATCGACATCAAGGGCAGCAAGGGTCCCATCGGGATGCCGAAGGGGGCCACCTGCGACAAGTTCATGTGCTCTCAGCAAGGGTCCGTGTGTGACATCTGGGACAGCCAGCCTGTGTGTAAGTGCCGGGACCGCTGCGAGAGGGAACCCCACTTCACGTGCGCGTCCGACGGCATGACATACTACAACAAGTGCTACATGGACGCGGAGGCCTGCTCCAAGGGTATCTCTATCTCTGAGGTCACCTGCAGGTAACATGTTAAGTATTTCAGATCTCTACTTTCTGATTTAGGTTTGATGAGGTAAAGTTGTTTTTTTTTATTTTTTTTTATTCCAAAATCATTTTGTGGTGTGGTTATCTGTGTGCGGTGTGTTTCGCTTAATCACTTGGAGATCAGCCTTCTGACAATCCATTCTTATTCAACCCACCCTACCCACAGGTATCACCTGACCTGGCCAAACACAAGCCCGATCCCTGCCGAGACCACCCTGCACCCCACCACTGCCCTCCAGACCACCCTCCCAGCCGACATCCAGCTGCCCGCCATTCACAGCGGCCCCACCCAACTGACGGTGTTTGTCGGAGAGACGGCCAGTTTCCTGTGCGAGGTGTCAGGGAAGCCACGCCCCCAAATCACCTGGGAGAAGCAGCTGAAGGGCAAAGACAACACCGTAATGAGGCCGAACCACGTACAGGGCAACGTCGTGGTGACCAACATTGGCCAGCTGGTCATATACAACGCGCAGCTTCAGGATGCCGGCATCTACACCTGCACAGCCAAAAATGGCGGGGGCAGCGTGTCGTCTCACTTCCCCTTGGCGGTGATCGGCAGAGAGATGAAAGGTAAGAGCGGCCAAGGGAACAGCACCAACCTGCCCTTTCCGGCCGAAGAGTGCCTCAAGAGCCCGGACACGGACGACTGCGGCGAAGAGAGCATGAGCTGGTACTACGAACCCAAGAGGAACAATTGCTTCACGTTCACCTACAGTCAGTGCAATAAAAACCGCAACCACTTCGACGCGTACGAATCCTGCATGCTGTCGTGCGGGGGGGACCTGTCGGCACCCTGCAGCCTGCCGAGCCTCCAGGGGCCCTGCAAGGCGTACGGGCCCCGCTGGGCCTACAGCAGCGGCCTCAAAAAGTGCCAGTCCTTCGTGTACGGCGGCTGCGGCGGCAACGAGAACAACTTTGAGTCCAGAGAGGCCTGCGAGGAGATGTGCCCCTTTCCCAAGAACCACCACTGCAAGGCGTGCAAACCCAGGGGCAAGATGGTGGCCAGCTTCTGCAAGAGCGACTTTGTGATCGTGGGGCGCGTGACCGAGCTGACGGAGGAGCAGGAGTCGGGCCACGCCCTGGTGACGGTGGAGGAGATCCTGAAGGACGACAAGATGGGCCTGAGGTTCTTCGGCAAGGAGCCGCTGGAGGTGGCTCTCCTGAACATGGACTGGAACTGTCCCTGCCCCAACATCACCGTGGCCAACGGGCAACTCATCATCATGGGAGACGTTCAGAACGGGATGGCCATCCTGCAGCCCGACAGCTTCGTCGGCTCCTCCAGCCCGCGTCGAGTCAGGAAGCTCCGAGAGGTCCTGCACAAGAAGACCTGTGACTTCCTCAAAGACTTCTCTGCCGTCCAGTAGAGTGTCTCACAAAACACAAAACAATAACCTCACAGTCACTTCCAGTCAACTAAGCTCATCATTGCTCCTGTGACCTCAAGAGTCCATCAGACTGCACACAAACATAACTTATCTTTAGGACTGGACGTTTTGTCCCCAGTTTCAGTCGTTCCTCTTCTCTTCTCTTTTCAGCCCTTACTATTCAGTTGACCTTGAATAATAAAATCGTATAATCACACGTGATAGCTGTAATTGATCATTTGAGAGTTTTTCACAGTTGCCGTCCGAACTGTCTTTGTTTTTGATAAGAATCAATCTTAGACGGTTTCGGCGTCAACGCACTGAAAAAGACAAGTAGAATACGCATTTATCCTGTAAAAAGTATTTAATCTTTGTAACTGTTTTTAAATGATATACTTTGTTTTGCTTTATTGTCATGCGAGACTGCCCAAGATAGACATTGTATAACAACTGTTCCGAGCCCCCCCGAAGCTCATTATAATGTAATAAGCCTTGGCTCAAGTACCATAATCAATATTTTTTTTCTATCTATTTTTATTAGTTTTAGTTTACACAATATGTATGTGTACTTCTGTATGTCATATTTATTTTTTTCTTGATTCATTTCTCAGTCTTGCGACTTTGGCCAGTGGACTTTCGGTATATATTATGTCATTAAAAAACGGTATGAAAAAAATGAATAAAGGACATTTTAGAATATATTACAGTGTCCTAGCTTTGTGGCGCTATTATGCGTTATTCTTCTGCCGGGGACAAAGTACCCAGCATGCTCACAGTTTATGAAAAGACTTGTGTGGGCAGTGCATGCGACGCTCTGTGGCTGACATCCCTCCATCCATGTCCTCCTCCTTCCACTTGCATTCACACACTCGCACACAAGGCCTAGTCTGGCATTAAAATCCGAAGCAGGTCACATTCCAGCCCAGCTGTGGTGGCCCGCAGAGCTGTGTGTTGTGTCTGGGTCTGGGGCCCTCGCATAGCACACACCCCACCGGCCATCCATTGGCCTTGTGCGGCCTCCTTTCATGTGCAAGAGGCCGGGGTGAAAGGAAAGAGGAGGAGGAGGAGGAGGAGGAGGAGGAGGAGGAGGGATGTCGGCCGATCCTCTCTCTCTTTCCTTCTCTCACATTGGCCACATCTGCGTTAAAGCAGTATACAGAGAACAGAGAGAGGAATGGATGGAGAGCAAAAGGTCAAGTAGAAAAAAAAAAAGGGACCATGACCTTTCAAGTCGAGGTTAAAGCAGTCCTTGATACTTTCACTGTCTCAAATAACGCATAAATATTGGGAAGAATTTTATATTTAAGAGATTTAAACAATCAGAATCAGAAAATGCACGTTGGTTATAAAAGGTACATGAGAGGCAACTTAGGGGTGGATAAACGTGAAAAAGAGTGGGATACCACCCCCAGGAAAATAAATCCCCAGGACCAACAAGGGCGCACAGGAAACAAAAAATGCAAGGATTCAACCAGCCACAGAATGTTTTCCCCCTTCCCCCTCTGCCCTTATGTCCGCTTATCTAAGCCCCTTCCTCAGCAGTCTTCCAAAACTTCTTGGCCCACGCAGACTGAAAGACAGCCAGCGACCTCTGACCCCGCTAATGAAAAAGAGGCCACGAAGGAAAAGGCCACTTTCATTAGAACTGTTGACATGTGTTAAGTGACTGGCAGAGCTCCAGACGAGCTCCACACGGCCCCCTTGATGCTCGACACATCACAGCTGGCTGCTGATTTCAGTATCAAGTTCACTGAGGGACCACCAGCCAGGCGGCCTGCCAGACAGACCATAATAATAAGCCAGACAGACACAGGTACAAAGGAGGGGGGGGAGGGCTTCTAATGCCCTCCGTGACACGGCATTAGTGAAGCACTTTGTTGCTGGACTTTCTTTCAAGAAAACTGAAGCAAGAAAAGGACCATTGATTTTTTTTTTTTTTTTTTTTTTTTTTACATAGATTGTACTTGTGACCTCAGATTTCCCATTGTAATTAGATCTGTCTGAAAGAAAAGAAGACGAAGAGAGAGATGAAAAGATGAAAAACAGAGGGATCGGGAAAAAAAGAACAGAGGAAACATACGTGCACGCCGGGGGGTGAACTACAAACACATTCATTCACAAGCACACGCATGTGTTATACACACCTGGGACAGACACAATATAACTATAACCAAAGCTTACGTCTCATTTTGCTATTTTTCATCCATAAATCCACTGAGCCCATTTCCTGTTTAACACAGTGTAAGGTCTAATGTGCTGACATTTAATGCAAATATATCAAGCTATAACATTGAACTTTATGATGAAAGTGAGTTGTATACTAAATCATGTGATGGATTTAATAGGATTACACTTCTATATTCACTCCCACATCTACAGCATATGTAGGAGATTCAGTCATCTGACAAGCTTTTTCTGCCATACACACAGCTGTCCACGGGGGGGCAGCAAACGATTTAATTTCTTTCTAAAATGAAGTGCATAACGATACACTAAATCTAGTGTTCATATATACTGTATATATACGATATATGTTAATATACATCCACATTGTCCTTATTAAGATAGTAATATGACGAAAGCAGAGAGGTGCACTTAAATCAACACTTTGTATTACTCATTTTAGGCCCCAAAAATAAAAATATAAAGAACTTTGAATGAACATTGTGTTCACTGGACAGATGCCCTTCTACATTGTTCATATCCCAGGGTTCAAAGAAGATTTAATGTAATTTCCTGTCTTTTGTACACACACACACACACACACACACACTCATAGTGTCACTTGCCCTATGTACATCTCCACAAGCAGTCAGCCAGATGGTCTGGTAGCTCAGGACTGATGCACTAGATGTGTGCAAGGACTTGATGTGTGCACCCCCCCCACCACACACACACACACACACACACACACGCACACGCACAAGCACGCATGCACGCACACACACACACACACAGACGCATACGCACAGTGTCAATAACTCTCCAGAGCACAGCTGGTCTGAAAAAAACTAAAGCCAGATGGGAAGGGAAAGGCAGAGAGATACAAAATAGTGAAAAAAAAAAAAGATAAAATGCGGAATACAAGCGCACCACAATAACACATGCACACGCACAAGCACGCATGCACGCACACACACACGCACACAGACGCATACGCACAGTGTCAATAACTCTCCAGAGCACAGCTGGTCTGAAAAAAACTAAAGCCAGATGGGAAGGGAAAGGCAGAGAGATACAAAATAGTGAAAAAAAAAAAAAAAGATAAAATGCGGAATACAAGCGCACCACAATAACACATAAACACAGAGGCAAATGTGTAGACACAAACAAGCATTACGAGTGCACTACATTAACATTGTTTGCACTTAATGGGGAGTAAGAATAGTTGTGTTGAGGCTGTTTTGTATTACATGGTGTGTTGTTATACAACAGCAAGATCTAAAACACCAAGATGCAGAAGATGTTCTGCTCTGAATCTTATTAGAATGGAAGACAGGTGGTGGACGAAGGGAGAAAAAAAACAAGATCTGTATCTTTGCAAACGTCTGACTGGTTTAAAACATGGCAGCGTTCACTGACAGAAGGAGAGCAGTAGGATTTGGAGGAGCTGGAACATAAATTGAAAAGGAAAAAATCTGAATTATAGGGAAAAGAACAAAGTGCTGGAGGGGGGAGGGAAGGCACGGGATCAGGAAAAGTAAGGAGGGAGTAGAAAGGGAGGAGTGGACAGAGGGAGGAGGAAAACGAGTTTGATGAGTGATCAACGAAGGAAAAAAAAGTCATTGTAGCATAAGTAGTGTACATTTTTTCAGAAGATAAAAGTGACACCCCCGGGATTCTTTCCCCCTTATCTTTCCGCTTTCTAAAATTAGTTCCAGCTCAGTGTTGGGGGAAACTAGGACACTGTTACCTCACAGCTCGCCGTTATATCTATGTATACTACATTACATCTAGCTGGGCAGGTAGAGATAATGTTTTGATGTTTTTTTTTGCAACCTATTATTATTATTATCCTATTAGATGTTAGTTTAAACTACACTATGACATTCGCAGAGTTTCTTAAATACCTTTGAAACTCAACATTCCATAACAAGCCTTTTTTTGGATCCATACTATATTATGCAACAATACTATAGCAGGCATTTTTCAACATAATATATTGTGATGTTTGTGATCGAATACCTTATATCCTAGGCAGGTAGGACTAGGTAGATAAAACAAGGTAAGTAGGTAGGTGACACACACTAAACACAAGAAATCAGACAGCGGTCGCATCACAACCATGCAGGACCTTCGTGTAACATTTTTCTCCCACCTTCTTTTGGCCTGAATAATAAATATTTTATAGAGGGGAGACTGTTTTTTTTTCCGCCCTTTCCATGACAGCCTCTCGTGACGAACTAAATAAACCAGCGACTTCTAATTATACAATATATTGAACTCTAAATGCAACATGCAATGTCAACATGCCAAAACAACCAAAACACACGTACAGTATATTTACACTTCTTAATGAGTGGATTCACGCCAGTGACAATGAGAGGAGGAGTAAAGGCAGAACTGCCAACTGCCGCCATAGAAGAAAGCCATCAGTATGAATACGCTTTCCACAGTCTATGTAAATCACTGCTACATTTCCATTTCTGTGTGTGGACAAGAATGGCTAAAAGCTATGCTGACTTTGGCAATCCACCCTGACCTAAAATGCATACACCGATTTGTATATTCTCACACAAAAATGCACGGTAATCTGCACTTTACACAAGCAAACCAACCAAAAAAAAAATGCCTGAAGGTGTCGGTTGGAGAAAATTGGACAAGCTGCCAATGTATGCTGTCTTTTTAGTGCCACATCAGCCACCTCGGTTCGATTCAGCTCATACACACAAATACATCTCGCACACCCACAGCTACCCGGTCAAAAATCAGCTCTGGCTTCAACAACGCGACGATAGAGAGTAACAATAAAAAAATAAAAAAAAATCCAAAAGACCAGAGGGAGCGAGAGAGCCAAGGCGGGGAGTGGCCAGCGAAGAGACAGAGGGAGGGGGGGGTAGGGATGCATGGGACAAAATGTTCTAATCCCAAAACCAGCATCACAGGGAGTAACTCCGAAATCACACATTGTTTCTGATGCGGGAGGAGGACAGTCGCCCTGGCGCGACCCGGCGGAGTGGCGGCATCGGGTCGGCTGTTCTCCGGAGCGACGCAGACGAGTGCATCAGCGACTGTAGATGTGACTGATGGGATTTGCATTAAACTACGTGTGAGAAAGAAAGAAGAATAACATATTTCCCCCCACACACACACACACACACACACACGCATGCAGCATTCACACACAGCAGGGTAATTGGGCCCAGTGGGACTGTTCTTCACTGACCTAGTAGTAGTTTATCCCAAGGACCCCACAACTAAAAGTTCTTCATCAAATAATAATGAAACAAGTAACGTTTAACATAAACATATATCCTAAAACCTTCTTTTTTTGGTGGTTGTCCAAATACAAGTGGAAGTGAAATGAGCACACTCTCATTTTCTACGCTCGTAGGCCACACAGGAGAAATTCAGACACAGTGCCGTTGTTTTTTGTGTCGATGTCGAAAATAGACCAGACCACGTTTTTATACGGGCCCTGCAAAGAGCGCTCTTTCTGCCCTCGGCCACAATGACTCCACAG
Source organism: Colistium nudipinnis (assembly GCA_016785305.1). Taxonomy (NCBI): domain Eukaryota; kingdom Metazoa; phylum Chordata; class Actinopteri; order Pleuronectiformes; family Rhombosoleidae; genus Colistium; species Colistium nudipinnis. The sequence continues at coordinate 27,574 of JAFBJU010002402.1, forward strand.
CCCCTGTTGCTGTAGCACCGGTGTGGCCAATGGAGGCGATGCCTCTGCTGAAATGCTATGAAGCTGTGCAGACACTGGAGGGAGCGCCAGACTACTAACGGGCAAAGTTTGTCAGCTTGTCGGATGTTTGACTTGCTACTCTGAGGCCATGTTGTTCTGTGTGGAGACAAACATCCATGAAAGCAGGTCAAATATCTCCTCCTAATATTCTTTTTAATTGACCATTTAGCTATTAGCTATGTCTGCCCGCTGTATGGTTGCAGCCAAAAAGGACACCATTGCTAAAATGTTATGACACGATGCTATTCATCGATAAAAATGTATCATGGAAATATTAAACGCTACATACATGTTTGGTAATCCATCTGTAGATTGTCATTTACAGAGAGGAAGTGCTTTGGAAGGTACAAATGGCGTTTAACTCTTTCACATCCAATAATCACAACTTCAAACAAAAAAAAACTTCCCACCATCTAGACACAGGCCCTTTTTGTCTATCTGTTTCAGTTTGGTGCCATTAAAATACAATTTTATTTCACCACAAACACTGAAGTGTTATCCTGCACCGACCACTGTGTGTTACCATCTGAGCATTTGTAGCATCTGACTAATGTTGGGCCTTATATAACCAGTCACTCACTGAGAACCTAGTTTAGACCTGGGGGGGGGGGGGGGGGGGGACAGTTGACAAACCTGCTCGTCAGATAGTTTCCATGAGCAGTCATAGTTTCCCAGAGACCATTCCATAACCCGAGACAGTCTACTGAATTGAATAATATTCCAATCCATATATAATTAGTTAATGATTCTGAGCTAACATAATCTTTTAAGTGTGACATGTACACACATGGTTCATGGTGGGGTTAGACATTTGTTTTATTTTTATGTGAACACTGTATATGGGAAACAGAATAGCTCTTTTTCACACATACATTAATATATATATATATATACAGAAATAAATAAAAAACTTACATGTCTGAACGTACTTCCAGAGAAATGTTACATAAGGGTTCACTACTTGTAATGGAAGGGAAATGCCTGGGCCTGTCAGAGACAGAGAATGAGCAAGAAGTTGCAGTGGGACTATTTTTAGATTGCAGTCAGGTTCCTTTTCTCCACAGCTTGTGCCTCTCTGCTGTGAGAGAGTATGAATATTAATCACTGCTTTTATCATTTGTTATGGAAAGGCTCCCTCTGTGTGTTTGAATGGCAGAATGGCAGGAGAGCCATAAACCTACCCCCCCCCCCCCCCCCCCACACACACCCCCACCCCCACCCCCGGCGTATTACCATATGAGTCGAAAACATTTCTCAAGGAGAGAGACAGAGAGAGCGGAGGACTTGTTTGAACATAAAAGCCGCCGTGCGGAAGGGAAGCCGAGGCCGCACGACTGATTCGTTTCTTCTTTTTGCGTTTGTTTGGAGAGGCGGGGTGATTAGTAATCAACAGGTAGAGCGCAAAGATGAACGCCGTTGTCCACAGACGGGCCTTTGTCGGGCCCAGAATGTCTGGGGGTGGGTCAATGTGCGTGTCGACACACTGTATGTGCGTTGGCTGCACGGAAAACGCTTCTAAACATGGCGCCTACATCTAAACAAGGCGTGTGGGTCTGTGTGTGCGTAGAAAAAGGTAAGGCAAATAGATAATGGCCGCTCGAAAGGGTCTCACTCTGAAAGTTTGCCCTGGGATGCCACGATGCCTCGCGCGTTGCCATGACAACAGGAGCTCCGGCTGAAGTGGGATGAAAAAGTTTGCGGGTGAATTCAAAGAGAGCTGAGAAATCGTGCAAGGCATCACGGCAGCAGCAACAAAGGCCAACTTCCCATTTCTTTTTATTATTATTTTTTTTTAAAGACTTGTCAAGCTCTCTGTGTACTGTACTATAACTGGATGTAGATCACGTACATGCGTTGTTGTGGTGTCATTGTGTTCTCAACAGAAAAAACACAACAAAAATGCAAAAACAGCCATTTTTCTTCATTTCAATTTGATAGCCTGTGGCTTCTCGACCAGCTCACCCTGCACATCGCTTTTCACGTCATCCCCAAGCGTGCTCAAAAATCCCACCTGGAATATGTTTCTTTTGTGGTCCAATACCGTGACGCGTTAAAACAAAAAAGAAAAAAAATTAGGACTCATCTCAATCTGAATCCCATGTTCTGAAAACGGGCTGCGTGTATGAATCTGACATGTACGCTCCAGAGGTAATGCAAATGTGTCCTTGAGCCACCCTCCCATATGCTGCGTGTCGGCTCCAATATCTTTTCTAATGTCAGTTCGGAGCCTGAAGCGTCTCGAGTAGCCATTAGTTCCCACCTCCAGCTACAGTCGACTTTGATGTGTATTAAGGATGGGGCGGGGCGGGGGGGGGGGGTTGTATGTGTTTGCAGGGGGGGGGGGGGGGGGGGTTGTATGTGTTTGCATATAACACTTATGAGGTGCACAGCAGCAGATGGCATGTGCTGGTGTCTGCCAGAGCTTCCACCCGCCACTATGTCACACACACACACACACACACACACACACACACACACACACACACACACACACACACACACACACACACACACACACACACACACACACACA
>JAFBJU010002402.1:30227-57727 GCA_016785305.1 Colistium nudipinnis
ACACACACACACACACACACACACACACACACACACACACACACACACACACACACACACACACACACACACACACACACACACACACACGAAGCCTGTACGATTATTCCCCTTGAAAGCTCATCTGCTCAGGATATGGTCTCTGGACAGAACGGGACCTGAAAATGAAGCAGCTTTTGCTTCCTGCCGTTATTGCAAACACTGGGTGGAGACGGGAAGTCGTTCAGATTTGTTTTGTCGTTTCGCAAAAAGAGCCTTTTGCGACGCAACAATGTCCCATTGAGAACTTACTTTGCACTTTCTGCCACTACACCCTATGTTTATGGGTTAACAATCATTTAACAGGCAAGTGTTCATAGCACTTTCACCACCATGGTTTATTGTGAGACTCACCGCACCACACAGTTGCCGCAAGTCTGACAAATGGGCGGCGCTATCAATAACGGAGGACCAGTCCCCTGGAGGGATGCATGTATATTAAGCACATACATGTGTATGTCTGTGCGAGTGCCTGTCGGAGATCTGCCCCCATGCGCACACACGTAAACAAAACGTTATGATCAAAGAAAAGCTTGTAAAATGTCATGTAAAATAAGATATTCAACATTTTTCCACAACACACGTTGCAAGATTTTTTTTTTCATCCTCTCACACTCCTTCGCTTTCTATTTCTCTTTCTCTCCCACAGATCCATTGTAGTGCAGCACAGAGCTCTCCACACATGGCGGTGACAAAGGCCGTCTGTGCTCTAGTGGACCTTGGGCTGGGCGCCTTTGTAGCAAAAGTCTGTGACCTCACTCATCCTCCCTTATTACATCGACACGTACACACAAATACACACACACACACACACACACACACACACACACACACACACACACACACACACACACACGGTCCAATGGAAAAGCTCACAGAGGTGGATGCATTTAGAGAAAGACATCTGCCGACATGCAATATTGTTCTGTTTACAAATATAAGCTCATGCCCCTTGGCACACGCACACACACACACACACTTACACACGCACGCACACGCATGCACGTGCACGTACACGTACACGTACACACACACACAATCCCACAAACCCACAGTCCCCCAATCTAGCTTTTCACAATGCTAATGGCCTTGGTGCTATGAAAGCTCAGAGCAATATACACAATGCCGCCCCACTCGGCATGTGAGTGAGTAGGCTGTGAATTGTGTGATGAATGGATCTGTGTGTGTGTGTGTGTGTGTGTGTGTGTGTGTGTGTGTGTGTGTAGGTGTGTGTGTGTGTGTGTGTGTGTGTGTGTGTGTGTGTTTGGATTTGTCACAGCCCCCCACACAGTGAGCTTCCAGAAAAAGGCTGTGTTTCAATACGGTTTTGTGAGGACCTTTCCAGGTGAAGAGTGAATAAACTGTACCCTATAGCTCAGTTCACAGCATCATTAGTTTTGCCACTGGTGATTCTCCAGATGCAGAATGAATAACAAAAATGACTGGGCAATCTAATGTCTATAAGAAGTCATCTTGTGGCCTGATCAGCCAAGATACATGTTATATTTTGTATTGACACAGTGAAATCTAATTTTCACTTTGGTGATAACAAACATTACAAAATGGTGCCTCATCACTGGGATAGGCGTGCGTGGCAAACTGCAAATCCTATCGTGCTTTGTTTTTTGCTGCTAGAAAATGTGGGCTGGGAGTGGAGTAAGGCCAAAGGCTACAATGTCCTTTTTTTTCCTATTTCTGTTGTTTTTTGGCAGATGGTGAATAACATTTAGGCGCATTATGGCCACAAGGGATCCAATGAATATTCAGTATCACTGGATTCCACTACACTCGTCTCACAGGATCAGCAGTTGTGTTTCGATTCTATCCACACTGGGGTGGACTTGACCTTCGTTTTAAGAAACACACTCTCTCACGGTCGCCGACTCGACCACAGGGGGTTCGTGTCAATCTCCCTCGGCCAAACACTGACACGTAAAGCAGCTGTGCTGGCAATTGTCAGTGTGGTAACCAGAGAGAGGAACAGAACAGAACAGGACTTCAGCAATAATGCCACAGTGGATCTGTGTGTGTGTGTGTGTGTGCGTGTGCGTGTGAGGCAGAGCCTGCTGAGCCAGGCCTCTCATTATGTGGGATGTAATCTGAGCTTTCGGGGCCTGCACCGGCCCTCCGACTGCGCTGAATGGGGCCCGAGCACCGGCCCCCCTCTGTCTTTCCTGTGCTTTCACTCTGCTTAGCTCGGCAACTCCGATTCTGAACGGGAAGGGTGGGGTGGGCGTGTGGGGCGGGGGAACAGCGGAGGTTTGGGTGGATCAGGGGTAGAGAAGTTTTTGGGGATGCCATGAGTTTGATGGTAAGCTCCACTTTGCGGAGTGCGTCTCGCCACGCTGTCTAGTTAAGTGCAGGGACTTTGCAATTTGTGGTCCTATCGGCACATGCAATACGAAAACATCCCAAAAGTAGGAGAATACAACTGCATTCCGCTTTCCCTAAAACGACTGGCCGCATAGGTTTTAAAGCATAAATAATACGTCAATAATAGAAATGGTAGAAAGTATATATAAAGGGCTATGCTGGAGCACAGATAACCTTGGGTGACCTCAGACTAAATGACCACTTCTGCACAACAGGGATGATTAATGTCCACCTTTATATCACACCCACACAAACACAAACACGTGCACGCCTATTGTCAGGGTGGCAACCTTGTCCCTTAGAGCTAATGAAACCTTGCGAACAGAGTCCCATGGCGTGATCTGTACTTTGACGCCAGGGCATCAGCTAAATACAGCAAGCACACCATTCATTTCCCACGCTGTGTATTTATCACAGAATGACATATTGTACATCGCACTACAGCCATTACCACCATTTGCACGCTGAAAAATAACTCTCCTTACCAATGATGCAAATATAGACATAAAGCAGAAACAGAGTTGCATAGTGAAACAAAGTTACAGTTATGAAGAAGGTAAAAAAAAAAACAACAACTCTGGGTGACCCTGTTCCTCAGTGGAGTGCAGAAGTGGGTCTCTCTGATGTAGATTAAGCGCAAGTGTAGGTAGTGTGCGCCATACGTCATGCACATGTGTACATAAATGTAAAAAAGGGGCGGTGGTATGTTTACTCTGGGGGGAACAAAGCGTTCATCTGTATCCACCTCTGCCACACTCCAGTTTTAGTTATATAAAAAAAAAAAAAAAAAAGTAAAAAAAAAAAAAAAAAGAGAGATTCACAAAGAGGCCAGAGGAGGGGATGTTGGACAGGTTCCTGCATTGTGTATTTACATGTGTTCTTTCATGCCTGGTGATTGCTGGTCCAGAACAGGAGTGCATTTGTAGTGTACCAGGAGGATTTAACTTCCATCCTTTCAGCTTTTTTCTCTCTTCCTCACTCTGTATGTGATAGTTGGCAACCCACCCTGCCCGTGAGTCAGCTGAATCACTCACACTTGGCACAGCGCGAGAGAGAGAGAGAGAGAGAGAGAGAGAGAGAGAGAGAGAGAGAGAGAGAGAGAGAGAGAGAGAGAGAGAGAGAGAGAGAGAGAGAGAGAAAGAGAGAGAGAATAGGGACCGAGCGGGTAAAAGGCGTCATTCGCAAAATCTGACGAGTGCAGCTGGTGAAAAAGATGAATGTGGCAGCAGGTGTTAAGTCACTGGTTCACTCACTGCACCCACATGAGAAAGTAGGTTATTGGGAGTAAATTCAGGTTAAAGGGGCACTATTACATTCATTGCGGCGAGAGCAATGTAGTCGTTCATAGTTACAGCTTTTTATGCAGCCCCTGATTTAATCCTCCGATCAAGCCAAGCCAACTTTGCTCCGATTCACCCAACGCCTGGAAAGGTGCCCATGGGCAGCGTCAAAACTCAACCGGCCCAACTCCTGCCCAGCGGGACAGCACGTGGGTGAGGTGCAACATATAACACGACAACCTGTCACACCACGAGGCTCCGTGTCCCGCTCGGCGACTGCTTCCGCTGCTCACAGAAAGGTAGGACAATATGCTCGAGCGGAAAAAGGGGCGCAGCATTCCTGCCTCGGACACAGCGCGCACAAAGGAAGGCCCGCACAGCCGTCCGCCAGCAGCGGCAGCTGAAATGGAAATGCCCATAGATCTTCACCGGGCTTTAGCTTGTGGGCGAGTGCGGTTGCATAAAGGCCGACTGTGTCCCGAGCAGCCCGTAACCAAATTCTGAGGAGTCGCTTACTCGCAGGCTCTCAACGGTGACAGTGTACAGGAGAAAATATTATTCGGGAGTGTTTGCATATCAAGCCAACTGCTGTCCTGTGTCCTCTTATACACCGACCCCGTGTTTCAGGTAGCGTGACTTATACGGTGAAGATATGAAACCGTTCAAGCTGATCTGACACCCTGTGCAACATGTATGAACGAACACAAACGCACGCCAAACATGCGACGTGGGTGAGGGGGTGGGGGGGCGGTGGGCGGCAACCCGACCAACTTGTCTCCCTTCGCCAGTGAAATGTGTCTATGTCAGGAGCCTGTCCCCTCAAATTAGGAACAGCGCCGTTGACTCATCTCCTTATTCTTAGCACGCCGCATCAGTATAGCTTGGCTGCTGCATATTCTATTTCAGTCCTCCTCGACAGACAAACACACTGTTAGTGGGGAAGGAGATTTGGGGGGGGGGGGGGGGCAACGGGGGGGAAGAAAAAAGGAGAGTAGGAGAGGAAGGTTTGAATGACACAGGCAAACCGCACTGGGAAACCGAGCTGCGGCGGTTTTATACTTTACGAGCGGCTCCTCCAGGAGTGGACGGCGTTTCCGCTACATAGAAGACGAGAGACGGTTTCACCGAAATGGGAGTAAATCGCAAGGCAGGCTTTGAGGTTTTATAAAGAATCTACATTTAATATCAGCTCAGTGGTGCTAAGATTAGAAAAATATCGAAGCGTACGTCCGACATTTTGGGTAACGCGCGCGTTTTTTGTTTGTTTAGTTAAGTGCGGATATTGACACCATGGCTGCACGTCGAAAGTACGGCTACAACCAAACGCAGGCTGCACAATAGGTGTAAACAACGGTAAACAAACACATCTGCCGCCACAACCTCAATAATGAGTGAAGAAATAAAATGTACTCCAGAACACACTTCTCGAACCCACATATCGACGTTTAGACGTCCAGCTGAAATTCAACAGGTTTCAGAGGTCAAATCTGCCAGTCGGCTACAGGAGATGGCTACTCTGGCGCATTTGCCACATGGCAACATATACAATCCAAAATGGATATTCTCCTGTCAAACTCTCGGACGTCACACCCGTGTCCCTTGGCGAGTGGGGGCCCGGGGCTGAGGAACTGCGTTACAACACGTGGATCTGTATTTTATCAGGAGGCCCACATCCCTGCGCCTGCTGTCTTCAGTGGGCCAGGCTGCAATCAGCAATTCCTTCCTTCCCGCTGTGTCCAACGTGCAGTGGTGCAGTGGGAGGAGGATTTATCAGCTCCAGCTCCAATCAACAGGGACGCAAACGGTGGACGCACGAAATTGACCCAGGTGAGCAAGTCTAGGGCCTCTTGAAATTGAGAAACAAACAAACAAACCAACAAATATATACTGACGCGGAACAGAGGAGCCACAGCTCCCTGATGTGCTGCAGCAATAGCTGAAGACGTCAACAGCTTCATCAGATGTCATCTTTAAATATCAGGCCGTCACCCGCGACAAATAGTCGGAACATGTGACAGCAATTTCTATTAGTGGAACAGAAGCTGGACACGGCTGGATCACTTTGGACGATGGGAATATCTTTCTATTGCCTGGTGCCTTCTACATCAGGGGTGGGCAAACTACGACCCACGGGCCGTATGCGGCCCGTTATGCTGTTAATTCCAGGCCGCCCGAGTAATTACCAAATTATCGTCTCTACACACGGGAATACTTTTTTTTTTTTTTTTTTTAAGTTAATATCTCAATGTGAATGTACACCACCTTTCTACCTCTGTTATTTGTGTCCCCGGGTCCTTATAATGAGGAAATATGAATAAAGATTTGTTTTCGGACTAAGAAATCAATTTATTTTGATTTAAAGTATTCTCATTCATTGCTGTTTGACAAAATACTCATATGGACCTCGACATACTTGCGTGACGCACTAAATGTGTATACGAGACGGGGAACTTATGAACAAAAGCAACGTTCAGTGTCTTGGGTAAACACCCTAATCTGGATCAGATGGCTCTGGAGCCATAGGGTTGGATTAACCCCTTTAACGGCCCGTTAGGCAAATGAAAACTTATCATGTCAACCCTCTGTATTTATATTTCATAAAAGCACTCTTTACAATTGCCGTATATCAGGCCTATCTCATTCTGCACATTGCTCTCCAAACCAAATTAAGCCAAGATGTTCTTCTGGGAAGACTCAGCCTTCCCGTAATTTACGAGCTCTGCCTCCGCCAGAGCATGTGCATGTTCCTCCAGAGAACCATCTTGAATTGGTGATGTTATCACCGTCAGGGACGTAAACAGAAGGCTCGTCCTCTGCTTAATAACCACGGCGGTTCGGTCTGATAAACACTGTTGGCACAATAGCACAGAGGACCAATAACCAACGTTAAGGCAGGTTCGTCTTTCCCGAGGCTGGCTTGTGGTAACGCGTTTTTAAATTTCATGCATTAAATTATGCATTCAACGCGGCTGCTTACTGAACCTTTTTATTTTGTTGGATGTTATTCATCGGACTGATTATATACAAGACAATGACTGTATTGTAGTGGCTATTAAATACAATGTTATTGGTGATATGGGAAATTACTTGATGCGTTCAAAAAAAACTAAAGAAAAGCTTTTTATTTGCAGTATTCTCTCTCTTATTTCTTCTCAACTCCCTCCCTTTCTCTCCCTTTCTTACACACATGCGCGCACACACACACACACAAACAAATAGTATATAATCACTGTCTGCCCCTTCCTGTGGAGGGGAAGGCACAAAGTCTAAATGATGATCTTAATGTTGTGGTTCACTGAAAGCCTGTGGTCTCAGTGCGTCTGTGTACGTTTCTATTTTGTGCGTGCCTGTGTGTGTGTGTGTGTGCCTGTGTGTGTGTGTGTGTGTGTGTGTGTGTCGGCGTGTACCCGGCCATTACGACGTCTGTTGTGCGCGCCTGTCAAGCCACCGTGACTGCGACTGCCGCTCCAATTGCAGAGCGGGAGGACGGAACCCTGCAGCATATGGCTTGGGATGCAACGTTGTATTTTCATCTCCGGCTCGACCCCGGCATTTACATTCTCGGGCCCCGAGAACGAGGTGACGGGGAGAGAAGATGCTTCTGTGACGGCACAGCGCCTGAAACAATCGGGGGCTCTCCAAGATCAGCCACTCCACCGTGAATCACGCGGGGATTCAAAGGTCATGCCTGCCGACGCCAACCATTATATCATCATTATTGCTGCTGAGTAATGCCATCGCAGTCACCCAGACGTTGCCATCACCGGCGTCGTTGTAACAGCAAGCTCTTCACATTTTCAAACCCTCTCCTCTGAGCTACCTGTGGCAGAGACCCCTGTAGAGATATGCTAATAAGGGCTTTTCTCCCGAGACAGCCCCACTATTGCCTTCAATAAAGACTGTCTTCCTGCTGGGGACTTAGCTGCCTCACTGCTGTCTTCCATCACATAGGGGTTACAGTGCTGTCAGCCCACACACAACGGTTGGCCTGCCTGTGGATGACACACATACACTTAATCCACATATTCATCGTGGAGTATTGTTGTGAGTCTGACAATGGTCGCTAGGGACGAGCCATGGGCTGGTATGGAGGAGTTGGGTGCGGTGTACGGTGATTTGTATCGATGGCCTACATGCATTGAATTAAATGAATGGAAATAGGTGAAATCATAAATAAACATATTTCAATAGTTCAAGTCTGAAACAAATTGAAGTACAAGCAACCCCAACGTGGTCTCATCTCCGGATGCCTTTAAATAAAAATCTTGGAAATGTTGCGGATCGATACCTCTCAGGAAGAGGTCCCAAACATAACCCCTGCAGAAAACCACACGTTTTGTCCAGGCGTTATGCTCAGCTAAGCAAACCAGTTGCTGGCTCCAGATACATATTTACTGTGGAGATGTCAGAGGAGCATCAATCTCTCCATGTAACCCTCAGCAAGTAAGCAAATGGGCTTATTTCGAAAAAGTGTCAAGAAGAGACCCACTCTAAAACCACTCTGACTGCATGGCTATGCAAGTAAACAGGAGGCAACTGGCTTAAAGTTTGACATGTTTGGTTTTTATCCTTAAAGGATGAAAAGAAAAAAAATATATACGATTTTTTGATGAATCCCTATTGAAACATCATAATGGATTTGATACCGTACGTGTGTGTGTGTGTATACGCCAAAAGGTTTGTTTGATTGTTGGTTAAATTCCGTTTATCAGTATTGTGTTGATGAATCCCTATTGAAACATCATAATGGATTTGATACCGTACGTGTGTGTGTGTGTATACGCCAAAAGGTTTGTTTGATTGTTGGTTAAATTCCGTTTATCAGTATTGTGTATGTTTGCTTTCTGTCTATATTTAACCCCCCCCCCCCCCCCCTCGTTCTCTCTTTGTCTCTCTGGCTTCCCACAGCTCGCCCTATCACTCACTTTACTATTTCCGTACTTTCTAGATCTCTGCCGCTCTCCCTCTCAGTCCTCCATACGTCCACGTCCCCGCAAACCTCTCCATCATGTCACCAGTCTATTCTCTACCCCTACCTCTGACTTTCCATCTTTCCTTCCCTCCATCTGCTCTCCTCACTGCTGCTGACGTCTGCAGCGGCCGTGGAGCGCAGCCAAGAGCTGCCTTAAATCAAACCCCCTCCTAATGAAATTCTGTCGCGCGCGCACGCACACACGCCAAGCTGTGGTGCCAGGCGCACACTTAGGCTCTCTTGCCCCTCACTATTCTTCACAAGCACACACCTGCATACATATGCAAATACATGAACGCGCGTTCAATGTAATTGCTGATTCAAAGAAAAAGAAATAAAAACTCATAATTGAGAAAACGTACCCTATTTGAGATGTATGTAATCCCCGTTCGGTAGCAATGTCATACCAACTCCTAAAGCGCTTGCCATCACATGAGCCCTGAGGATTTATTTTTTTTGTTGTTGTTGTCATCTCCCCCGAGAAAGCCCCAGGGAATGACAGATTGCAGGAAACCCTGGAACACTGGGCAGATTTCCGTCTCCCAAAATAAACATCATGTCATCACCACATCTAACATCCACTAAAATCGTCTGAAACTGCAGGGATTCAGCTCACCTTCTTTTGTTTTTTTTTATGAAATCTGGAAACTGTCCAGTGGGTTGGCTCGGGCGACAATGCTCTACACAGAACACTGCCTTCTGCTCCACATTGTACTTCTTACCCGCCCATCCCCTCCCGCTGACAGCCAAAATATGTCACCTGACCCATGTTTTATAATCAAGAGAGGGAAACAAAAATCCATGCGCATCACTGCCATCTATATCACATTTTTTTTTTAAATTTACCCAATCTCACACATATGAGAGGAAACGCATCAAGTCTGCTAAATCTGTGGCACCCTTCCAGTGAGAGCCCCCAAATCTCATTTCAGCGACACTGCGTGACCCGAGCGACGCCCTGTGCAGTTTTGCCACTTCCATTTCTCCCATGCTCACATTCCTGCGGCGGGCTGCCAGAAAACCCACAAAACTGCCAGCAATCCTCGGCGACGGCTGACAGCACAGGCACTATATCACACGATGGGACTGACGTTTTATAGGCCCACGGTGGACCACTATCCGCTTGAGGGTGGGAGACGCGTGAGCAAGGGGCGAGCGAGGTATAAATCCAGACATGTGAAATGTGGCCACTGTTAAACTCCGTTCCGTTGCACCACGTAAAGAGGAGGATGCCTGCGGGGCTTTGCCAAACAAACATTCCCCAGTCATGTGGAGGAGTGTGTGGTTGTTTTGGAACCGCTACAGCTGAGGCCGTTCAAAATTTCACCACCGCGCCATTCCCATCAACGGAGCTCTTTCGTTAAACCGATTTGAACCAAACCCAAGGATTTATTGCACATCACCAGATAAGTGCACTTGTTTTCCTTTTCCTCTTTACCCTCCCTGATCACTTAATCCTCCTCTCTTCCACACTGCTGGCCTAGCTCGGATCCCTGCTGCTGCTGTGACGACGTTGTACCACCCGGCGATTATTTCAGAAGGGCTCAACTTATACCTCTTTTTTTGTGATTAATTACTGGCGACGGTGAATAAAGTAAAGAAAGGTTATATGTGATAGATGGACTGGCTATGCTTGTGTGCAAGTGTGAACACGCCTAAATAGTTGGCAATAGAAGGTTCCCATCTGACCTGAGGGCAAACTGTCATGTCATAAACTAGAACATATATAGTAAGTAATTATGAGAGCAATTATGATAAAGAAAGATGGATTGATGCTACAACCATTCACTCACTAAATCCTAATGAGCCTAAATACCAAGTTGCAGGTCACAGGAGAGATAAAAATACAAATTTGCCTCAGGATTTAGAAGCTGCTATTTATCGCTCCCTCGTTAGCATTGCGATGTGATTAAAGTACAATAACAGCCCATAAAACTCAGATTATATCAAGAGAAGAGGGTGGGGCAGCTACAACCAACATAGTAGCAGAATGTCAAGAAGTTCACTCATTGAGGCCCAAACTATCTGCCCGATTTAGTGTAAATATTGCAGAGATGTTTACATACCCTCCTTCTCTTTGTCTGTCTTTCTTTCCCTATCTGATACTGTATGTGGTGTTGGAGACTTGTGTTTACACATCGCTGGTGCTCAGTGGGATTTTTTTTATGCAAATCATGGTCCCCGCAGGTGACTCAGACACCGGGCCCACGGAAGATGGGGGGGGGGTGAAAAATGGGAATGTAGGCAAGCGAGAGACATTAGGTGACAGAAGCAACCAAACCTCAACAACACCAATTTTTGATCTAACCTTGCTTCAGCGTTGTTACGCAACGCCACCCACTGAGGACCCATCAGCACCTCCCACACACAAACAAGTGTACACGCACGCACAACCACTGGCCAACACAAGGCGTAGCCTTCAGCATCTCTGCTACGCGTGGGCGAGGTGCGACATCACATAGTCCACCTGTGTTGTGTGTACAAAACAAACACTGCAACGTAAATACAGTGTAAGCCTCGATCTCTCTACAAGCTTTCCAACCTACAGCACACGGGCTATTTCCCTCCTGCCCTCAAACACAACCTGCAAGTGCTTTCACTAGTGGATGAACCGGGCCTTCATTGTCATGGTAACATAATACTGACTTCCTCCCATCATAGTTGCCACGGCTGCTAGAGAGGAGTATGGTTTATAACGAGCTGCTTGCACCCACGACCTTACCAGATCAATCCGCCCTATGTTTTATTAATGAAGGCCTGCCTTTCCAAACAAAATCTATACCCCTAAAGTTTCCAGCATTAAGTCTGTAGCTTATCAAGCAGTTTGGGAATAGGGGGGTGGGGGGGGTATCTAGCATGGCTCTGCTCAAAGATAACAAAATCCACTCAAAAAACACACAAAGAATTAGGTTTTCTGTGTGATTAAAAAATCATTACATGCCAAGGTTGAATGTTAACAAAATATATTGGTAGAATGAAAACGTGTTGAAAATGAAATCAACAAAAAGACAACATGAAGGCTCGTCACAAAATGGAACGTCTAAGGTTTAATGTGCCTCAGATGGGAACCACAGGCAACAATCTCGAGGAATTCACTGGAATTTAAGGTCATTAACAGAACACACAAGGCTGCACACTGCGGGTTAATCAAGTATATAAACAAGGTTAATCTACAACCAATAATCGGAACCATATGACCACAAACAAACCACTCATTCACATAACCCTCCTTTCACAGCATTAGGCTGTGGGTGCACTGTGCATCACAATCACCAGCTGCGTTGTAATGCAAGTGTCACTGAGTCGTGGTTGTCACAGTGGTTCCATTCCTTTGAGAGAATTATGTAAATCCGATCATACAAATGAGTGAAACGTGTGACGTGGGAACAACTCACCTCCGTAAGTAACCCGAGGGACAAACAAATACAACACTACAGAAGGACGGGCCGACGCTCCGCCTGTTGCGTCACTAAACACTAAACACAACAGCCTCTTCGAAATAATAAAGTCATTCAAAGCATCCACTCTTGTTTGTTTTTAAAATGAGGGTAACACGGTCGGTTGCATAAAAAAACAAAAACAACAACAAAAAAAACACTTTTCATCTCACATCCGATCCACGAATGACACAAACACCGGGCGGTCATACAAACACAAAACAAACAAACAAAACAAGGTCAACAATCCAGCTTCCGCAGAGCCAGATCAAAGGTTGTCCCAAATGAAGTAAGATAATAGAATATCACCTTGAAGCGCGGCGAGATAAGATAATATTAAAATAATGTAAAGTCTTACCACAGTCCGTCCAGCGACCGGAGGTCCTTACATCCTGGTAGTCTGATTACATATATATATATATAGATATATATATATATATCTATATGCATAAAAAAACAAAAAAGATATATATATATATATCTATATCGAATCAAATCGAATCCCAATGATATAATAAATTACAAACAGTTCCCCAAACAAATCGCGTCCTCAAAAGCTCGCGCGCGTTGCGGCTCGAAAGGAAGCGAGCTGTCGTCATTTCCTCTCTCTATTTATAAACGTTTAGTTGAAAACCGGGGGGGTAGGGGGGACAAACAAACAATTGTCCGTATTCCCCGCACCGTGTATACAATAGTGTGCGTGCATGTGTGTAGATTTGGCAAATTTTAAAAAAATAAACAAGTTCATTATTCATTGTAATCTTGCTCACAAGCGGTGTGTGTGTGTGCGTGCGTGTGTGTTGTGTGGGGGGCGGGGCGATAGTGGGCAACACACGGACCTATGCCATCCATGCACCCGCAACATTCCACATTAACATGATGACATAAGCTATGATGTGTGTGTTTATGCAACGTGTGTTGGATAGAGTGTAAGAATATGTCTGTATCAATCAAAGAAATTAAAACGACTCTTTGTGAAAATGTGTTTAGAAGTCAAACCTGCAGCTGTACTTTCTTAATAAATGAGTTTCTGATTGGATACGAACCATGAATCAACTACTGACTACAACTGACCCCAAAATGGTTCTATAGTGAGGAATGTCTATCATAACCATCAGGCGCGGCGTCTGTGAGGCTCTCGGTGCCGTGCTGTCGGCATGTCCTCTGACACGATCTGAGAGGCTGAGCATCACATTTTTAAGTTCTCACAGGGGCTACATTTTTCTCTCTGTGCGTTCTATCATCCCTATTAGTGTCTGACGCAAAGGGAAAAACTGGTGAGCAGGAAGGCAGATTCTTTTTTCTTTCTTTTTTTCCCGAGCAGAAAGCCAGCCAAAGCATCTGCTTGACAGTGGTGGTGAACTTTGAAACCAGCTGCCGAGGATATATAGTGTTTGGAATAATTTCATTTCACTCAAATATTTATACTATTTAGTGCATTTACTGCCGGAATTGACTCTCTGCGTCTCACTGTGAAGTCAATGTGCGAAGCCGTGCAAACATCAGTGCCGTGGCATCTTTATTTTCCTTGCAATGGAATCTAAGGAACCTTCACTGCATCTTAGCTAAGTTCGGTATACTCAAAGACAGGCGTGCTTAGCCTCAGGCACACGAGGCTCCAGCCTTGATGTTTTACAAAATAACCTTAGATGAGAAAGCGAAAATTAGGAACAGGTCGGATGAGAAGGTTGGGTCTAGATAAGGTCTTACCTAAGATTTTGCTGAAGATTTTGCACACTTGTTTTTACTTTGCATTTAACTCAGTAATGTGAAAGTGAAAAGGGGGGGGAAAAATGTGTGTTCAGACCTGCACGTGAGCGTCCCGACCACTCTTATTGGTGGGATGGTTGAAATTCCAGAGTCTTTAGTCAGTCAGCTCCGCTCCAGCTGTGGAGACGTTTCCTGGCAATGTCCAAACAGGTTCACTCGGAGGAGGAGAGGCTCGGTAAACCGACTGCTGTCCTATGAAAACAAATCTCAGAAGCTGTTAAAATTCTTGAGTTATTACTTGCCACCACACGTGCAATTTGCCACTCCGGTAATCCTAACTTACTCCGGCACTGTGTGTGCAGCTCTAAACATACGCACTCTTGATTTTCTCTGGGGCTGACCTCATCCTTGCACTTCTCGCGTGCACAAAACCGTCAAAAATGGGATTATCTCAAACAAACAGCTTGAGAATACACAATCGCCACGGGAAAAAAAAAAAGTTTGGCCCCGCACACACACCCACACACAGTTATGGGAAGTATGTCATGCGTCTCATGACTTGAAGGTATAAGTCACATGCTGCGTGGCCATTCATCACCAGGGTTGATTTTTTTGTTGCCTATAATATGTGTAAATGTTATTCATGAAAGCGTTCAAAACATTCTGAGGTACAGTATATGTCAGGTAAATCCAGCCGGACTCAAAGTAGACCGAAAATGTAGTCAGAAAAAGCGACAAGACATTTGCAGTGACACGGCCACAGATAATATGGATTAAGTGGTTCCGGAGAGAAACCATCATATGAATATGTTCTCCAGAGGAGCTGTGGCCGTGATTTTGTTTTGCTGTATTCCTCTCGGTTCAGCAACTTTGACTCTTGCATTATCTTCTGTTTGTGGAACCCGGTCGCCTCCTCCCACGGCTGGTTACAAATCAGCCTCATCTGGACACGTGGCCTCTCGGAGACACCAGCAGATTCCCTTCTCGCTTTGGGGTCCTTTCCACTCTTTCTTTTCATGCTCCAGCACACACGAGGAAGTGATGAATAGCAGGTGTCCGCCCCTCCATACCTTCCCCCCTATTTTTGTCTCCTCGCCATCACTACCCATGCCACGGATCTGCAGATTGCACGCCGCTGATTAATCTCCTCTTGACAAGATGAGTCTGATTCATGTCGCTCGGACACTGTTGGAAGCAGCCCAATTCCTCACGACTACAGAGGAAAGTGTGTGTGTGTGTGTGTGTGGCTCTAATGTTAAAAATACATCCTTTATCTCTATATCCCTGGGAATAGAGGCACAAATCCCTAAACAAGAGAAATATTATTGTATACATTTTCTATATACGGCACATTTTGAAACCAGATTTGCTTTTACAAATACAACGCCCCGACTCTCTGGTCTCATCATGCAGCAGTAGAGAAATCTGATTTGATCAGAATTAAATCCAGACCAAACAACAGCCCAACAGTTTGAAGGTAAGTCGTCATTTCTGCCTGAGAAGGCGAGAGAGAGCCCCGCTTGATTTTGCCCTGCTGGCGACACCGAACAGTTTAAACTTTGATTGTTGTTTTTTCTGCCTCCACCCTTCAAGCTGTAGAGTATGAAACGGGACCCAGCGGCAGGTGAGGGAGTGGTGCGATAGGCTTCTCTGGAAACCGCAAGTATGCCCGGGGAGGGGGAGGGAGGCAGGCCCTGGACCCTGTTTGTTTTTTTGGCTTCCCTCTGCAGATAACAGCAGCTGCAGTTTAAAGGGGCTGGGCGCGCGAGTGTCTGCCGAGGATATCAGGCTTAAAAAAAGCAAACAACTCCCATGATGCATCAGAAATCCTATATGCAGTTTAAAGCGTCTGTGTGTGTGTGTGTGTGTGTGTGTGTGTGTGTGTGCACGGAAAGGCATATCTCGTTCCCAATGGTCGCCAGACATGCGACGCGTCCATCGAGATACGTAGTTCTGCAAGAGGCTCTAATTAACGCCAGCCAGTCTGCAGCGGTGTTCATAAAGCGCAAGGATATACTCTGAGTACCGTACACCGCGTCTCGTCTGCCCTACCAGCAACAGCTCATGTGTTCCTAATGGGTGTGAGCAACTGTGTCAATAACCCCCGATAGTCACTTAAGCTTCCACTGTTGGTCCCAGTCAACAAACGTTGTCGTTCTCCTCGGGGCGCGCCAGCGGGCGAGACGTTTGAGAAGTCTGAGCTGACGCGTTTTTGCTTTGCACATCTCTGAAACACGACCTTTTTTTTTTGTCTTCAAATGTGGATCAGACAGGGGCGCAACTATAATCCATTTTGACTGGAGATGCTCTACCCCCCCCCCCCCCCCCCCCCGAGTGAGAAAGAGAGCAGGTTGAAGTGAAGTAATGTTCAGAGGAAAAGCAAGCACACAATTCCCCCCCGGCTCTTCATTGCTCAATCAGCTCCAGCATGCTTCCAGAGACAGAAATAGATGGGTTGAGGGGTTGGACTCAGACGAGGGACTGTGAAAAGCCATTAAATGTTTTTTTTTTTTTTTTCATATGCCGCATTAGCATACGGCCTCGTCAGGACCACAAGCTGAGCTGAGCACCACCTGTTTTTTTTTGACAGGCGCAGGGGTACTGAGGGGTGCGCTTGGCCCCGGATCAGAAGCACTTATGGCGCTGGCTGGATTTCACACTCTTCTCACTCTTCCTCTCTGCCCCTCTCATTAGCCCAAGTTTATCCCATTTTCCTCTTCTTTTAACCAAGCCTCTGTCTCTCTTTGTCTCTCTCTTTGCTACCCCGATCCCACTCTCAGCATCGTCTTAATTGTCACTGCTGTATTTTCATGGCATTGACGTTCTCTACATTACACTGTCTCTGGCTTGTCTCCATTTTTTCCTCCATGGCCTTTAGCCACACCCAGGGGCATAAGTTAGAAGGTAACACAATACATGATCGGTTTTCAAAATTAAAGATAAAGAGAACAGAATTAGTACAGTGTATTAGTATTAGTGTTTCACACGTACTGAAGGTAAAAACCAAAGAGGGGCTTCCAAATCAAAAGCAAAGGTTTATCCACAATTTAAGGACGAAGACGATGATGAAGAATTCAAGTTAAAGTCTGAGAACAATCAATAAATCAAATGTTGCTGGGCAGAACAACCATAGTGTTAAAATAAAGGGTAAATCCAGAAAACACATTTCTCATAAAATGATCTAAAAAAAAAAAAAAAAGAAGAAGCCATGTGGTCATACATGCACACGTGGCATGACACAGGCCAAGATAAACACAGACACGCACTCCCACCTGACTCACTGTATCAGCAGCTGAAACGCACTGAACTTTACACAGCCCATCGAGCCC
This sequence comes from Colistium nudipinnis, assembly GCA_016785305.1. Taxonomy (NCBI): domain Eukaryota; kingdom Metazoa; phylum Chordata; class Actinopteri; order Pleuronectiformes; family Rhombosoleidae; genus Colistium; species Colistium nudipinnis. The sequence goes on from JAFBJU010002402.1 coordinate 47,368, forward strand.
AAAGTGTATCAGGGGACACGCAGACAGACAAGCCATGATGAGCCGGCCCCAGAGGGAACATGATATGCCGGCAGGGTCAGGGTGATTTAAGTCCAAACAGCGCCGGCATGATGCAGTCCAGCACCCCCTCATCAGGAACACAACACAAGTCTGAATTTTGGCCCTGGAAGCATATTAATAATGATAAAAAAAAAGAAATCATACAAATCATACTTTGATTTTAAGTCAGTTATACAAAAAACATTAAAAAAAAACACATTGAAATCAAATAAACGCTCTAAACGTTATGTATTATGAAAAATACTATCTATAAAGTATAACTATGGCTATATAAAAAAAAACATTATTGCATCAATTAAATAAAGTCACAATAAATGATTTATATGACAGAGTTTGCGCCAATTCAGATTCATTGTGTGATTTCCCAGTCCCTGTGTGTTACAATACTCTTTAACCATCTACATTTGGATCATCCAACCTGCATGAAAACTACAGCTAGTTATCCATTAATAGGCCATGTCCTCGAGGACACTGGGTGAAATGTAACTGACCAGCGTGGCATTCAGTTGCACACTCCGGAACATGTTCCAACACCTTTTCCCAGTGCTGCATGACTTATTTTTATTATTATAGTTAATGTCTCTGCTGACTCCCAGAAGGGGTGATTTTTATTCTGATCTCTTCTCCACGGGGAGGTCAGAGGGCAGATGGACAGCAGCCTGGAGCTGGTGGGGTTCCAGTATATTGCACACAAGCACGTCAGCGTTTGGCTTTTCACCGGAGAAGGTGTCTGCCTGGCCTGTCACTCACAAAGCCATATTGGCTGTTTATGCCGAATAAGTTACTAGAAATCATTCCGTTTCTTACACTGCCATGAACGCATGCGCAACGCACAACACATGCACACCGTTTCCATCGGACAGCGGTCTGAAGTTTGTGTAATGGCTCAGCGGCCTGTTAAGAGAATAATTGCATCATCCATTACGAATCCAGGCTTCAGTTCAGGAGGTTATCCAGCGTGACAAAATAACAACCCCCAGTATCCATATGTGTAATGACACTTGGCCACAGGCAACTGTTAACCAACACTCCCTGTGCGGTGTGAACACGTGTTGCTAGGGCTTGTGAACCCATATATCTGGGCTACTGTCGGAGGACATGAAATCTGTTGCGCCATAACTGTTTTGAGATGATGATGATGATGATGATAGTTTTTCTTACTTAGGCATTTATGGACTACACATGTCCCGACATGTTAGAAAAGGCACCAAGATTATGCATTATCTCCTTAAAGACCATGAATGCATCGGCGCAACCACAGCCAATGACAAATTGAACACGTGTCATTATTTTTCAAGCTTTTTAATACAAACTTAATAAACTATCAGTCTCTCTTAACATGTAAGACACTGACTCAGAATACTTTGTTATACCGTTTGTTTTATCAAGTATTGCACAATGTAGGTACAAAATTAATATACGATTACATTTTGTCCATAATATAGCAAAAATCTTTAAACTCTTAACAGAAAATACAACTCTTATGTTTTTCAAAAAAGCAAATATTCTTAAATCCCACCACTACGGAATATTCTGTACACAATCTTTAGAATAGTCAATGTTTTTTTCTTTAAAGATGATTCACTTTATAATTTCAATAAAAAAAGAAAACATAAAGTTGCTGCAGCCATCACAGATCACTGGAGTAGTAAAAAGATATAAATGCAATACCATGTCGTAGAAACAATAGATACTCTGATATTTTACAAACTCTGTACTAAATTAAATTATACAATTAGAAAAAAGACCAGGAAATCCCACATATTTATGCCAATTTCTTGAAAAACTGGCAGCATCCAGTTATGTTTAAATACTGAAAGAGGCCATGACTTGTGGTCATTTTTTTTTTTTCGTATTTTTTTTTTTTTTTTAATATCTTAAAACGGTCACATAAAAAAAATATTTTGTGCTTGGTTGGCAAAAGAAATGACAATGATGGATGTTGAAGTTTAGGTAACCAAGCTTGGACATCTTGTACTACAAGCTTCATTGTTTAAGGAAAAAATAAAAAAATAAAAAAATAAAGTATAACTCAAGGGGGCAAAGTATATCACCCTCGGGCTCATGCTATATTTTGTGCTTGGTTGGCAAAAGAAATTACAATGATGGATGTTGAAGTTTAGGTAACCAAGCTTGGACATCTTGTACTACAAGCTTCATTGTTTAAGGAAAAAATAAAAAAATAAAAAAATAAAGTATAACTCAAGGGGGCAAAGTATATCACCCTCGGGCTCATGCTCTTAGACTCGCGAAACAGATCGTACGGTTGACAAGTCACTTTTTCCTTTTATCCTTGACATTCGCTTCTCGTGAACATTTTTTTATTTTAGATATATTTTTCTAAGTGTGCATTTGCGTTTTTTTGTGTCGTTCCCCCCCCTCCCCTCACATTATCTCTGGTCGTTTCTGTGTGAAGTAGTAGCTTAGGTAGTACCGATACGTGTACTAGTTGGCCATAACTGGCTGGAATTGCTGGTTAGAATACTGCATGTTGTTCAAGCTGAAATTCAAGCCATCCATGAGGGACTTGTCGTTAAGGCCACCGTAGGCCGAAAACATGTCAAAGGCATTGCTGTATTGCAGCGGGCTGAGGCTGAGCGAGCTGTCCCCGGGAAAGAGAGCACTCTGGCTGCCCTGGCCCTGCAGGGGAGGGAACACAAACTCCTTGGCGTTGGGGGACAGGGCCGAGGGCTTCTGATGCTGCTGCTGCTGCTGCTGGGGCGGCGCTCCCAGGCCCAACCCGTACAGAGAGTGCATGGAGGTGGAGATGGCTTTCTGTTTCAGGAGACTGTTCACATTCAGGCCCAGGTTGGTGGGAGAGGTGCGCGTCGCCTTGTTGGGAGCGGCGCTGCCGCCGCTGCTGCCGCCGTTGCTGTTGTTGTTGTTGCGCCCACTGCTCTTCATCTTGGTGGAGCCGAACTTGGTGGCGGCAAAGGTGGCTGTGGTGAAGGTGAGCGGCTGCGAGGAGCGTGGCATAAAGGTGGGGCTGACCGCCGCCGAGTGGCCAAAGGGGGGGGAGGGGGAGCTGGAGCCCGGGGAGGCGGCGTGCAGCGGCTCGCTGATGGGCATGAAGACCTGCGCGTCGGGGTTGAAACTGTTCTTGATTTCCTTGTCCAGGTCGAGTCCCGCGCTACTCGCCGCACTTTCATTGCTGTCGTCCACATACAACACTTTGACGGGCCCTTTCTCCCCGATCTGATAGGAGACCTCAAAGGGGTCGATCCACACGCTGAGGTCCTGGGGCAGGTTGTTGCGGACGTCTTCGATGTCCAGCCCGCTCTCTTTGGCTGCCTTCTCCACCACGGGGTCCACCTTCTCCCCCACGTGAATGCATCTGAATCCTGAACCTTTGTATGGCTTGTCGGGGTACCAGTGTCCCTCGTATTTCTGCTTCAGCTGTCGCTCGAGCTCCTCGCCGAAAATATTGACCCGCCGCCTCGGCAGCTTGTTATACAGGTACGAGATGATGAAGTTGAGGGCTACTTGGATTTCAAGCTGCATAGCTAACTGCTGAAGATTACCAGTTGTGTGGAGAATAGGTGTGTCTGACCTTGACTGTGTCCACTGGTGCTGCTTTGTTTATCCGTGGTTGGCAACACAGGCGCTCTTCCTGGCAGATGGCAAAAGCAGCCACAACTCTGGTGAAAGGGGTTTCAAAAGCAAAAGTGCTGGTTTTGTAGAAGTGGTGAGCTCCCACGGGATGCGATTTTTTTTTTCTCCTGAAACAATTGGTAGAGGAAAAAAGACATTTAGTAAATGTGTACAGGACTATGGTATGTTATCGAAACACTCTTGATGTAACCTTGTTACTTAGATGAAAGTACACTGTAGACATTTTAAACTAAGCACCCTGTTGTTATTATTGTTATAATAAGATGTTGGTTCGTGGTAGCAGGGATGGCTTCAGTTTTAACTGCCGTCAGCTCAAGTGTCTCAACAGACGACCAGAACGGTCTTGCAGACGAGAGAAGAAGAAAAAAAAACTGATGTGCAGCTAGAAGAAATGATCATATATAGCCAGGTGATCTGGGATCAAACATCCTTTCTTGCTCATCTGGTGCGGGAGGCGATGCACATATTGCTTATCTGCCATTAGTAAGGCATTGGACCCGCAAGCCACAGGCTAAGATTAATCCTGTTACGTAACACTACTTAAAATCCGCCATACAGAAGGAGACAGGAATGGTATAAAAACAAACAAACAAACAAACAGACAGAGGGAGTGCCTCGTTTTTGCTGCCTGGTGGAAAATAAGTTGGCAAGAGAACCAATTCTGGATGGATCCTTACAAAAGCTGACCATGGTGTTATCGGGGGCTGTGTGCACCCAGCAACCCCTGGTCAATCCGATCTCTTCCTACATTGATAGCAGTGTTAAAATGAACACATACCCCCAACCCCAGCCCCCCACCGCCACCCCCGTGGTTACACCCATATGTTTGGCAATGGAGCACAGACTGAATGTGCAAACATAGCATGGGATTAAATATCCGACACAAGTCAAACCACATTTTGACATTATATTTTTAAAAAAAAGAATTGAATGATAGATTCCTCCCAAAGGAGGATCTTTGGCTGTTGAAACGTGGCTACAGGTATCGATTTTGTACATGGATATTGTTAGAAGTCAACAGTGACAGGTGATAACAGATCGTACGGAGAGCAAAAAATAGCAGTTACCACACTACGGGAGGCTCCACTGTCAACCCAGGGATAATACTATCACTTTCTTAACACTCAGATAAGAAAAAAAACAGCACACGGCACGGTTTTATCGCATGCATGCGCCTGAAAACACACAGTCTTTGCCACACACCCCTCCCTAACTTAGCGGACTGACGCAGCAAATCAGCTTAGTAACAATGAAAAGAACAGCTAACGTACGACTTAACACACACACATTTTACACGATCACATTTAACAACCAAAGACGAGTCGGCAGACAATACTTACTTCTTGTAAAAAAAAAAAAAACTGGGATTCTCAGTAGTTCTGAAGTACCGTTAGTTAGTGCAAATACAAAAAAGTATAAGTATAAATACTTTCTTCACGTACAAGATATAATAGACAATAGAAAAAAAGGTATTCCAGTAGACGTGGATTAGGGAGGATTTGCGTTGACGGTTGTGTGTTTGGGTAGTTTGGCGTGGCGGTGGTTCCTCACACAGCAGCTCCCTCCTTCACGGGAGTTTTGCAACTTCGTCCCACTTCTCACACGGCGCCGCCTGTATATATAGCCTCCCTCCGCCATGGGCACGAGGTGGGCGGTGATGCGGTCTCAGAGGTCAAAACAATACGAGAGGCCGCGATTGGTCCTCACTGGGAGTCCCGCCCTCCAAAAGCGGGCCAAGGAGCGCTCCCATTGGCCGGTGCGCGCTGGTAATCAGACTCATGTGACTGGGAGAGGCCAATGATCAGCCGCTTGCGTCAGAGATAACTTAGGTCTGTGGTGACAGCAAAAAGCTATAGTAACTAAATTGGAGACAGAAACGACTTTAAATCAAAATACATACATACATACTCATTCCTCTTTTATCATATATAGTGTTTATACACACGCAGCACATAACTAACATTGATGAATAAGTGACGACAATTGCATATATTACCAATGTATCGTTGATTTGTTTACATAAGCAACAGGATTTACTGTATGCAAGACCTGCCGTGAAAAAAACATAACATAAAATGTCATCAAAGAAAGCAGGAGAATGTAGGTATAAAACCTGAGAGGAGATTCCCCACAGCGGAACAATACAGCTCGCAGCGGAGTGGGTGGTGCGGAGCGCTGTGGAGCAAACACGTGTGCTGATTGGTCCAGAACGGGGCAGGAGCCCCGCGGTGAGTGGTGTGTCCGTATCCATGGTGCTGATGTAGGCTGCTGACGTCACCGCTCCTCTGAGCGCACGCTGTCGCCACATTTAAAGAGCACCGACACACCGAGGTGTGTTCATGTGTATGGGTTTGTGTGCTTATGTCACTGCTTCACAGTGCAAGTGTCACTTCACGACAGAGTGTGTTGGAAAAAGTTCCACAAAAGTGAAAACAACCACTATAGAGAATCTCTGATTATTGTGGGTGTCATCCAGTATTGCAATAGTAGTAAAAATAACGCACTATAAGTGTGGAAGGTCAGATGGATCTTTATCCAAAAAGAAGGACATTGCAAAATTGAGAGTGAAGATATGAATGTAAAATCAAAATATGACTCCATATCTATCAGAGAGAGAGAAAGAGAGAGAGCGAGAGTGAGACTTATTTTTGTCATGACAGCAGCTGTTCCTGTAATGGGAAAGGAGGCCCGCTGGTGTGTGTGTGGACTTTTAGACATTCTTCATACACTTAGGTTTGCCAAGCAGAGTCATGTGCTCTCGGGGAGCTGTAAAATGTGTGCTAAAGGGCTCCCATGGAAAATGCTGTGGGGATCAAATAGGTGAGTAAGACGGCCGATCAAGCAGGGGCGGCGTGGAGGAGAGATTATTTGTTTTGACGTTGACCCCACAGGTTCAGATTCATAACCAGGCTTAGAGTGGAAGTGGATGGGAGAGTGGGTGGGCCGACAACAACACAGTCCTGGCGAGGCCTTCTGGGCTGTTTTTTACAGTAAACAGCTCCGTGCAGTCCGGCGTCACATGTCCTCCAGGACCAAAAGCCATCCAGACATTCTCTGGTGGCTGCTTTTTATGGTAGTTAATATGCTGGGCATGGTTGTCGTGCTCATGTCAGCAGTGTGTAAATTGTGTGCATCTGCTCGCCTATTGTGCAAACAGGCGTCACGACAGCGAGGTCAGCAGCCGTAATGAGCCAAGTTGACTGCGCGCGCCGTCTAAGGGTTTAATCCTCTAATGCATCCTACACTCACTGCCACTTCTGTCACCTTTTCTAATCTCCCCATCGGCCGTCAGAAGGCTCCTGTGCTTTGAATTAGGGTAAAGGGAGGAATTAAGTCAAATGACTAAGATTCAGGTTTAAGAAAAAAAAGCAACACACAGGGGGCTTAAGTGAGATGTTGTAAGTTTGTTTGTTTCCAAGCTTTTAATGAGATAGTGTGGGATATTTTCGTATTTTTCTTCCCATTTATATTAATTATCCCTGTGAATGAAAGATTCTCTTAAAAATGATTGTGCGTAGGCAGCATTTGCCAGAAGGCCTCAACTTAACGTCCTTGTAATAAAAACAAACACGATCTCCACCTGACAGCAGTGGATATGCCGAGATTGCCCTATGACACGAACACACACAGGAGCCCTGTGATAGGACCATTCACAGATTACCGCTCAGCAGCAGATGTGTGACGGAGCACCAAAGGCCAATTCTGCCTTTCTCCGAACCAGCAGGTGGGAAGTGATAGTTCAAATGGAAAAATTCATTGCAATTATTTTACGAGGATGAACAGACATCACATCAGTGTTTCATGGTCACACACCACTGGTCCATGTCTGCCTCCCTGCCTTCCTGTCCCTTTATCCCCCCCCCCCCCCCCCTCGCCCTCCCTCCTTCCAGCTCAGGAGGAGAGCCTTTGACGTCACTGGTTGTTATTACTTAACACAACGCCGCAGAGTGCCCTGGGCACCTCGTAATAGACAGATGGTTTGCTCTCCCTTTGAAGAGTGAATGAGGCAGAGGGTGAGACATGCACGAAGGAGACGGAGAATGGAAGAAAAATACTGAGGGTGCAACACTGGCACTGAATCAATATATTTTCTTATTATTTTTGAATGATTTCATGACCAAAATCATTCATTCCAAACAAAAATATTAATCAAAAAGTGAACAAAATATTTCCTATAAGAACGTTAAATCATTGGAGTCTCTGTAGAGCCTTCAACATAAAATGGAATTGTGTTTCTATTTTCCTAAAAAGAAAAAAAATATATAGAAGGTGAGGGAGTACGCAGCAGTGAGTCACACAGCATTTATGCACTGGCAGGATTCACATGACAAAGTACAGGAAATGTAAATATAGAGTTTATGTTCCCAGTTGTCACGTCAGCGGACAACTAATGTGTCCCCTGTGCTCATATAGCCCACTAAGGTTGTTACACAATTCCTCTGATGGCGTCAATAGATCCATGCATTAAAGAAAGCCTACTATGTCCAACTCCCAAGTTTCTAAAAAATTCATCGTAATTGATCGAGGGTAACTTACAGAAAAATGAAAAAAAAAAAATCAATTGTTTATCCGTTCTTTGAAGTGCTGAGGTATTACATGATACGTTTACTCTTTATATACAGCATATACAGTGTATTACAAATAATAATGCCCTCATTTCGACTCCTCTTGTATTAGCACCACAAATCAGCTGTGACCATCAGTATTGTAGGTTTTCTGATTAATGTTTGTGGTCCCATTTTTTTTTAAGTTACTCCTTACAATCACTCCACCCTCCACCACACAGGGACTTAATGATTTGGAAAGGAAATGGAAGGTACAATAGGTCGGAAAGTGCTCTGTATGTGCTCAACTGACGCACACACACACCTTACCTCCCAGGCCTCTTTACGCATAACTGTCTCAAATGATAGAGTGACACCTCCTGTGCCTCAAGGACAAGAAGCATCAATATCAAAGCGAGGCGTGGATAGTTGAAACATAAGAGAAAGGTGTCGGGGAATTTTGGAAAAATCTGTGGCTGTGACAGCCATCGCTGCCTGTGCTTCTGCGCTCGACATTTTGTTGAGTTCCTTTTTTTAGTCCACCCTTTCTGTGAAAACGAGATTTGTCTTTACATGGTCTTCCACTAATATGACATAACAGTAGGCCACAATGTGGACAGGATCTGGCTGGAGGGTTGTACGTGTTTACACATCATCTGAATAAGACTTACGCAGCCTTCTGCACGGAAGTCTGGATATTTTTTTTAATTTTTATGCGAGAATGCAAATGTCTGCAAAAAGTCGCTTCAGACATTTTTTCAGATCCTATCGTGTCAGCTCCCTAGTAACATTTCTGGAGAGTGTCTGAGTGAGCCCACGTGAGAACAAAGCAGGAAAACCTCAGGCCTGAATATTCTGCAAATATTCCTTTTGTCATGGACATGTCTCACTGGCCCACTAGCGTAGTTTTCTTTCGTTCGTATTGGTTTTGAATTCAGTCCGTCATACCTGGCACTGGAAGGGCACACATTGCTCTTGCTCTCAGCTCAGTGTGCAGATAGGCACACGCGTCACATTTCTGGGACCTCAGCTCAAATTTTGAACGAGACGAATTTCCATATTTCCTCAGCTTATGTCCACTTTGTTATCTCAGTGTGGACGGAGCACAGTCTAACTCACATAACGTACAGACATATATGGCCAAATGTGTCCTTGACCACCTCCAGTCGATGTATTCACACCTGCACATGCAGCTGTTTACTGGTTACAGGATCAATCAGGACCCATTTTTAGGGCTTGGTGTGACTCTCTGGGGTGTTGGGTGGGAAGCAATTGTCTCCTGATTTAAAGGGGTGTTGAGGTGCAGAAATGGAAAGAGTGCGGAAAGGAGGGGAAATACACATATATAAAGGACAGCTGGAATGACGCGGAAGAAGACAGTTGTTTCCCCGGGGCCCCAGGCATGACCTCCGACGGCTTACCACAAGAAAGAGAAATGAAGGAAGAGCTGGCAGGGATGGAATAAAGGCAAGAAAACAACAGTGCCTCTTGTTGTGAGGCACCAGTGTAAGTCACTGCACCACTACGCCACCCTGCCAGCTCGAAACAATCTACCGATTCTTTCAACTGACAGTATGGTGTGCTGAGGATTGGGAATCATCACATTTGTGGGATAAACATTGGGCCAAACCTCAACCCACCCCCACCAATGAAGGAATCCGGGGGGTGAAAATGTTTTTTGGACTCGGAATAAAAATGCATCATGTTATTGCAATGACGAAACCCGAGTGCAAGTTCATCTCCAGTAAAGATATGTTTACCAGATGGATACGATCACGAGCACAGGGAACCATCATCAGGTGAACACAATTAGGGCGAGGCAACCGATCACAATGGCGGGAAGACACACAAAGGCAGGAAGTGCTCGCCAGACACCAGAGGGACGACATGCCTACAAACTGAAACAGGAAATCACTAGACACACATGAGCTTAACTAATCACGAGGACCTCAACAGCCTTGGTGACGCACAACAATTCTATAGTAGGAGTATTTCAAGATCCACCCCCCAAACGAATCGCACTCAGGGCCCAGAGATGCACAGGGCTGGCCTCGTCTATCAGTGGAAAATGTAATCCATCCGTCTTTTTTTTTCTTTTTCGGAGGGCTAAGTCAGCAACGTCAGCACCTAAAGTGATGGCACCC
>JAFBJU010002402.1:60227-69874 GCA_016785305.1 Colistium nudipinnis
AAATTTCACAAAGCGCCTTCCCTTGTGTCGTCTGGAGAACGTTGTTTACCTTCACCTCCACACAAACAAAACAGAGGCAGACGCACGAGCCTCCGGATGATGTCACGGTCTCCATGGTAACCATTCTCACGGTTCCCCCCCCTCCCCCCCGCCCCTTCCGTTTCCTTTCACCCTCTTTGATCCTTGAAATCTCCTCTAAAGGAGAGTACCACTCCATCTGACGCTGCTATCAGCGCTAATGTACATACAGGCGGCATTGTGCGAGTGTGTTGCCACACGCGGGGCACACGCGGTCTCCGATGTCAGAGTGACAAAAATCTGCGCGACATGAAATGGGCAACAGGGCCTGGGTCATCGTGATACGGTAGAAATGCTGAAAAATCCCCCCCCCCCCCCCTTTCCCGCTTTTTTTCCCCCTCTCTCATGCTCCCTCCGGTCTAACATCACGCCAACAGGGGGTTACTCCGCATGACGACGCCCCTTCACCTAATGTGGAATTCATCTAAAGGCCAGAGGAGGGGAGGAGGATCAAACAAAGAAAGGCGGAAGCTGTTTGTACGCATTTATCTGTTGATTTATGAGCGAGAGAGAGATGCGGCAGGAGACAGTGGACTCAGAAATGCATGAGATAGATGGTTAGTGGAGATTGATGAGGGACTCAGCAGTGATGAACACTGCGAAAAGACAACGAGAGAGAGAGAGAGAGAGAGAGAGAGAGAGAGAGAGAGAGAGAGAGAGACAGAGAGACAGAGAGACAGAGAGAAGGGCAGGGACGTGTACAGAGATATAAACTTAAACATCGAAAAGTATTCTCAATGTATCTCATGTTATCACATCCTCATCCATCCCCTCGTGCCTGAATCGGGAGACTGTGACAGAGCACTTTGAAAGGGGGAAAAAACGGAAGAAATTAGGAGAAAGGCAGAATAATTTCAAGGTGCGTTTCCCCCCTGCTTATTATTTCATATTACCTATGAATTATGCATGATAACATTGAAAGTTTTCCCCTTCATACAAAGTTGGGACTCATTACGCTTGACTGCTATTTTGCATTGCACCCAGAAACCCAATTATCCCCGCCAGGATTATCATTTTGATGATTTGGGGAAATGCACTGGATCGCCGCCTATGGCAATCAGGTTGAAAAGATCAATCCTGCTCTCCTAAATGGCCACTAAATAAACAAATGAGGCCTCCCTTCCTTCATGGCTGATCCATCCAGTCAATCGGGGGTCTAGCGCCCCTGGTGCATGTCGCGTCCCCCTGTGTCTGGCTGCTGGGTGGACCGGCTGGCATGGATCGCTCCCGCTCTCACACTGTTGGGTTATTATGTAAATGCACAGAATTATTTTAAGAGAGTGCTATCAGGGAGAGACACCCACTCCCTCCCCAACCGCGGGGGCCAAGCCCAGTTGTGTTTGTTCCATCGTGAGAACGTATGGATTACATGCTGCGTGGGCTGGATCAGTGCAAGGTGTGGTACCGTGGGGATTCTGCGACCAGATGAGTTATGGCCTGGGAACGCTCTCGACGTCAGACATTAATGACAAACGATTCGGCTTTGAAATACAGTTGCCTGATCAGAGACTTGGGACAAATTGCACGATCCAGCCCCCGGGCTAATAGTTGAGATGTTTTTATTTAATTTGAATTAGTTTTCCTTAATGGTCCATGACAGATTACTTTATAATATTCAGGAAATTAGGAGTACAACATTTCAAACGGCAGTGTTCCAATTTGTAGAAAAATCAACCGTTTACATTTGTTATAAACAAACCTTCTAAATGATAACATATAAAATAAACATAGTTACGATTTAGAAACCGATGGAAAGTATCATCTCAATAAATAACAAAGCGGTTCCCTATGTGCACAGTTGTGTGTGTGTGTGTCTTTTATTTAGCTTAAATCAAAGCCTGGGTCATGGTGACTAGAGAGCGGTCATTCAGGGGCCAGTTCTCAGTATCCATGGTCAAATCCTTGTCATGTATTATGTAGCAGGGACACACACACTGACCCGGTAAACACTATTGTGCGACAACAAACAATCTTCCCACTGTATGTATATACTAATTACGCAGGAAATCCATTCAAATGATCACAGGGAAATGCGAGGCATAGAAAATGAAGATTCTTCATAACGGCTGAAAGGAGACAAGAGAGTAGGAGACAAACAGATCGATGGACAAACTGAGGGACAAAGAGTGACAACACTTGCAGAGGAAAAAGCAGATGGTGAAAAAAAAAACACCAACATGAAAAGACAGAGTGGCCAAAGAGAAGGCACACATGTAAAATAAAGCATGATGTAAACAGAGAGAGAGAAAGAGAGAGGGGTGGGGGTCTGAAAACACACAGAGGCAGAAAATTGAGGTGGCAGTCAGCCAAGGGTCGTGTGAACGGAATAGGAAATGTGGTTGTCAAGGCGGTCGTGTTGCATGTTGATGCACTTATAGAAAATATAGAAGTGGATTCCTCCAGCGGTATTCAATCCCCAAAGATTTTGCCTTTTTTAATAAATCAATTAACAGGCTCAAACGTAACACGTAAGTGGTATGTGGAGGGATCAGCTGTGCCGCCTCCGGTGGCTCTACGTCCGCGGCACACAACTCCGATGGCAACTCGTGATGAGAACAGAATCTCGGCATTACACATGCGCGGTTGAGTTTCGGCAACGGTTGTCAGCCATTAGCTCCGCAGCTCTTGCAGCCAGGGTCTTTGATCAGCACCAATGTCAAATGGGAGACCCGACTGCCGGGTCTCCCCATCCTCCCACCGCACCGCTCAATGGCCTCCTTGTTCACAGCCAATGCCCTAGAAGTGAGGCTTCACGGCAGCAGCGCGCCGTTGGATTTTTTTCTTTTGTGCATAAAAAAGAACCCACGGGGGGATGGATGGATGTGGAAGGGGTTGGTGGTATGGGGGGGGGGGGGGGGTAGGGGGGGGAGTGGATGGATGTGGAAGGGGTTGGTGGTATGGGGGGGGGGTTAGTGAGGGGAGAGGTCCTGTTGAATAATAATCGGAGTACATGCAAACACTGCAGAGCACAAGCAGCAGGGACAGGGGGAGCAGGGGAGAGAGAGGGGGCGGGGGCAAGTGGAAAAATCATTATCTGAGCACTGAGGGCTGTTTTCAGGTCAGATTATTACTGGCAAAGGACAACTGATTAGGCGGCACGGGGGAAAGGAGGAAAGTGGACGTGTGCAAAGGGGGAAAAAAAGGTTTGACCCTGACGAGGTTTGTTAAGTGATTAGCAGCACCGCCACACCAAGTGTGTGTATGGGAAAGGGGGGGGGGGTGGGCATCAGGGACAAGTTGCCTGTTGCCTTTCCGATTGTGTAACCGCTGGGGATGACAACGGGACAATGTCAGGGGGTGGGTGAGGACGAGGCCGATCGTCCTCAACTCTGCCATGCCCGGTATCTCCAAATCGTGGGTAGCCCATCGCGCTTTTCCTCAAGGACGGCGGCTTAGGTCCAAGTCGCCCATGCGAAAAATGCAAGAGCAGAGGCAATCGACATAAAATGGAACTCGGAGCTAAAAATACACGCGGCCAAGCGGCCTGCGAGGTGAAATGTGAGCACTGGAAATTCGGAAAAAAAAAGGGGGCGAGAATAAAGGCAGGATTTAGTGATCCGGCAGCACAAGCTCACGTTACTGCCGCACCGGGGGCTCCGTTTACATCTCGACACGCGGGACACCATGCGTCCCTGAAATAAGACGCTCAAATTTCCTCTTTACACCGTGTCGGATGGACACCGGTAAATAGAATGTGCTCTTAACACTCTGCCGCCAATGAGTAGTCAGCTGGAGAGGCACAGGTGTCTATTTGCGTAACAAACATGGAGAGAGATGGAGAGAGAGAGAGAGAGAGAGAGAGAGAGAGGGGCAAGATTCATCCTATTTTTGAGTTTCTGAAAAACATAAAAAAAAAAAAAAATCCCACCTACTTAAAAAATGGGGAAAAAAAACCCACAAGCCTCTCCTAGATTTAAAATAAATGAACATAGGTCCTCATTTACGTGGCACCATTTCTTGTTTGTCATGTTCTGTAGCCCGTCTTCTCTCTGCTGAAGAGATCGGTGTGATGTGAGAGACAGACTAAACGCATATATGACAATGTACAGTCGATGATTTCATGACGTCACCATGTTCAGTGTGCATTCAGGAAACAAAGCACATAGACGGTAGATGATGAATGGGGGTGGGGGGGGGGGGGGGGCCAACAAACGTAACAAACATGGAGAGAGATGGAGAGAGAGAGAGAGAGAGAGAGAGAGAGAGGGAGAGAGGGAGAGAGAGAGAGAGGGGCAAGATTCATCCTATTTTTGAGTTTCTGAAAAACATAAAAAAAAAAAAAAATCCCACCTACTTAAAAAATGGGAAAAAAAACCACCAGCCTCTCCTAGATTTAAAATAAATGAACATAGGTCCTCATTTACGTGGCACCATTTCTTGTTTGTCTTCTCTCTGCTGAAGAGATCGGTGTGATGTGAGAGACAGACTAAACGCATATATGACAATGTACAGTCGATGATTTCATGACGTCACCATGTTCAGTGTGCATTCAGGAAACAAAGCACATAGACGGTAGATGATGAATGGGGGTGGGGGGGGGGGGGGGGGGCCAAAAAACAAATGAAATCCCTCACTTTCTTTGGGGGGAGGCCCTTAAAACGAGAAAACTGTGGAAATGAAAAAAAAAATAAAAAAAATACACATATCGGTACACTATCAACACACCTGTGTGCTCTGCGGAGGCGTTTTTTTTTTTCCTCTGTTGCATAAACAACCCGACCCCATAATATTACCATGTAAGCAGGCCCACAGCTATGTAGAGTAAAAGCCTGTTTACGTGATTATATTGAAATGAATCATCAGGAAACATTCAGTTCCCACTTAATGTGTGTACATACAGTATATTGTGCCTGGGTTACCTTGACAGGGGTCACGTCCGACAAATATGTGTTTTCCTTTGCCAGCAGCTCAAGGGTTGGCAGGGAGGTCACAGATATAAAGCACTCCTGGCTCTGTAAACATGCTCTCTCTCTCTCTCTCTCTCGCCCCTCTCTCGGCAACAGGCTCAAGGAGAAATAATTCATGCAAAAAGAAAAAGCTCCTGTCAAATCTATTCACTCCTTCCCCTTTTTCTATTTCTCCGCCTGTCTCATGAGAGGAGCCCATCTGCAGATGAATATTTTTCATGCCGGTGACTCCGGAGCGTGTAGAACAACAGCTCATACGGGGCCGCCTCCGCACGGACAACGTCCGACCACGGGTCATGCCGCACGACACACCTTGGCAACTGCTGCTTTGAGTCGGTGGAATTCAAACCGCCTCATAGGCACACCACAGGCCACACAAGCCAAGTGCGAGCCCACGAGAGCGGTGTTTCATGATGTCGAATATACCACCCTCCCTGTGTTCCGGGGTAGGGAGGGACGCGTTGGAAGTCCAAATGATCTGCCTTGCTGTGCAGCGCCAGGGCTGCACTATATCACTCATCCCGGGGACAATTCCATTTATCGCCCCGGCCCAGATACATCACTTATTACATCACTGTCCATCCCCCCTCTCCAAGGACGCGCTAAGGACCCCATTAAATAAGGATGAGGAATGCTGCGCGGCGTGAAGCTGCTGCTGCTGCTGCTGCTGCGTGTACCGTGTGCACACGCATCAGTGTTTCCATGTGCCAGCGTAAAGTGCCTAAATCTTGACAGATGTCGTTACCCTTTTTTTTTGTCTACCATCACCATCAATTCTCCTCTATTTACTTTGCCTGTGCATTTGGCGATGACGACCCCTCCACGGTGGCACAACGCACCGTAACCCTGGCCTGTGCCATCGCTGCGCCAAACGTAAAATAAGTCCCACGGTAAATGTCTCAAAGAGTGAAGAGGGGAAAGCTGTAAATCTCAGCTTGCCTCATTAGCACAGAACAGTTGCGTGTGTTACTCGGTGGCGTTCCATCTCCGAGCCCGCGGCCACTGGATGTGGCGGAAAGCGCTGAGTCACCGTTGTCCTCCGGGAATTCTCAACGTAAAATCGATACCCCGGGCATCCGACGGAACACTGCAATCGGGGGGCCATTAGGCGGCTTTGTTCAAGTGCCAACAATGGCGCCCGAGGAGTGGCCCCCAATTTTCGGCCCCCGCCGCGCCACAGCTCTTGGGGCTGCAATTCATTGCACCAGGTCAAAAAAGAGAAATAAATGAAAAAGATGCTGTTGCTGCAAGAGTCTTTGGAAAGGCCCATTCCCTTACTTCTCCTCCTTCTCATGTCACGTAACCAGGATGTAAACTCACAAATCTCTCTTCAGTGACACTGCTGCTCTCCGATCAATACTGGTCAATACTGGGAGAAAAAAGAAAAAAAAAAAAAAAAAAAAAAAAGGCTCAAATGAGATAGGACTGCGCATGCTGTGTTTTTCACTGTGGGGGAACGCTCCTGTCACAGCGACAGCAGTAGCAACAGATGTTTCTAATCCAACAGATATATAAATACAATAGATGTTGTTGTTTTTAATAAATCGAAACCCTGAGGTGTCATCACTGCATTCATTTACCAGCACGACGAAAGCCACGCGTGTTTTCCGCTTATTTTATCATCTCCTGCAGACATGCCGCAGCTCCTGCAGGACTCAACATTCTCCTTCGGTCACTTTTGACCTACACGGTCAGCTGCATACACACACTTGCCACGGGGCAACACAAAAATACTGGCCCGACGAGACACTGTGCTGATAACAACTCAGCGAGCATGCCCAGACGTTGCCTCGACTCTCATGGGCGTTAGCCGCGTTCAATGCTGGATCCACACGAACCCTCCGGAGAGTCGAATATCTTCGAATGCTGGGTAATATAAAAAAAAAAGAAAAAAGATGGGACATGCTAATGAAAACACCAACCTGACCTTGTTTGTTTTTATTGCGCCAGATTTTTTTATGTGGTGGATTTATATATATATATACTGTATATATATATTTTAAATATAACTTTGAACTGATTTGGGAACAAATCAAGGACACACCCGTGTCTGTACTCGGGAGGCATTTTCGGAAGCGGCCCTCTACCACACATCCTGTCTACAGATAAATATTCTCGGTGCGGAGGACTGAGCTAGAACTCACTGTTTGGATAAGGAGGAGGAAGAAAAAAAAAACACACACACACACACACACACACACACACTTCTGGCCACCCCATTCACACAATAGAGTCTTTGAGCACCTTAGCCAGGGCGTGACATGCTTTTTATTCCTCACGACCTGATTAGAAAGTGCCACGGCGTCCAGCTGTTTATATTAAGCTGGCATCAGCGAGAGGGAGGAAAAAAGGAACTCCTTTGTCCTAAATAAATAATTGCATGGCACAGATGTTCTCATTTCCATAAAAAAGAAAGGCATGGAGCTTTACAAGTTTGGCAAAGGCCGCTCCGCGACCACTCAGTCAGCAGGTTGAGCCTAGGAAGCGATGCTGTGGTCCAATTAATGCTGGGCCTGCTACTGGAAACTCTGAGCCCTGAGGTGGCAGATTGTGTGATGTGTTCTCTTATTTCTCTCATACGGCCAGTCTGCCTGAGCTTCTTTTGGACCAACCAGGACGCAGGTGCTCCTTTTTTTCTCCCCCCCCCCGGGTCGATGGCTCCTTGTTACACTCGTACCCGTATGCTCGCCAACATTCGGAGGCCACGGTACTTTTGTCTGAAAGTGTCGGGGATGATGCATTTGCTGGTTCAGACAGAGCAGCACCGCCTGAGACGCGTCGTCTTTGGTGCTCTTCCTTTACCGAGCCAGATTAGTCCAAATCTATTAGTCAAACAGTCTGATCTGCCTCAGACCCCTTTGGAACGTTCTGGTCCCCAGAAACGGCTGCAGAGTGAGCGTGCCGCCCTTCCCCGGTTTTAAAACCGTTCCATAACGTCAGGTGGTCCTGTCCACCCGGTGGTTTGCCTGGCTACAGGCAGCTGCAGACCCGGGTCAGAAACTGAGTGAGACTGAGACAGCTGCCCGGAGGAGGAGGAGGAGGAGGAGAGGCCTTCTCCTGTCAAATAGCTCCCAGATAACATCATATCTCCTGCCTCCTGGTAAACAGCAGTGAATCACCAGCTAACAACGACGTATTACAATAAACTCTCGCTCTGGGAGACACGATAAGACTTTTGAATACACATTTAAATTCAATTCCATGCCCGACATGCTCCTTAAACCACAAGCAAAATCCAGGTAAAGTTCCTAAAACCGCCGCATCACGGCTCTTCTTCTGCTTTCTTAAATACTGTTCTGGTGTCTATATAACATTTATCGAGGCGATGGGTTGCTTTGCGAAGTCACTGACATTTTAGCTGAGACAAAGTGGTGTGTGTTGCAAGCAAATCTGAGCACTGCCTTGATGAAAAAGTGGTTTGTGTTGAGATGATACACTGCTTAAAAGAAACGCGGCTGATAAGAAATAATTGCATTGCTGAGAATTTTGCAGGAGCATGAAAGGTTGGGGGAATGGGGGGGGGGTATAATTTGCAAAGTGTGTCGTGTGCAGGTTGTATATTCTCGGTGTGTGCACGGCAATCTGGGTAATTGCATGATCGGTAATGTCACCGCTGTCACCCTGGCTCAGTGATTTACAGTTTCAGCATAAAAAAAAAAAAAAAAAGGTGTCGACACCAAAAAAAACAACAAACGGCCCAGGAGTTAATCGGCACGGACGGCGTACATACACACGAGCCAAGGTATTCTGCGTGCATTTAAAAAGCCTGCTTTTTCTGAGCTTTTTTTTTTTTCGAAGGTGAGAAAACCCATCAAAGAGTGAGTGTGATGGAAAAATTCGGAGTTATAATTGAAACCCCGAAGCGATGATAAGATTATACACAAGGGTGCACTGGACGGCCGGGACTCTGGGCAGGGGAAGCGAGGGAGGACTGGTGGCGAAAGCGAAATAGTAAGACAGTTATTTCTTGATTTCGGCCCCCCCTGGTTTTGTGCACACATGCGCAGCCAGACGCGCGCGCACACACACACACACACACACAGGCGCAAAAAAAAAAACAAAAAAAAACGCACACCCACGTGATGGAAAAATTCGGAGTTATAATTGAAACCCCGAAGCAATGATAAGATTATACACACTGGACGGCCGGGACTCTGGGCAGGGGAAGCGAGGGAGGACTGGTGGCGAAAGCGAAATAGTAAGACAGTTATTTCTTGATTTCGGCCCCCCCTGGTTTTGTGCACACATGCGCAGCCAGACGCGCGCGCACACACACACACACACAGGAGCAAAAAAAAACAAAAAAAAAAACGCACACCCACATTTCATTCAGGTCGACCGAGATCTCTCGTGGTCTTGGCTCCGGCTGCACTTCATTTGGCAGTAACAAAGGTTGAGGGGTGTTAATGATTCACTCGCTCTGCCGCTCTATCGGCCAAGTTCCTAAAAATGTGGAGAGAGAGAGAGAGAGAGAGAGAGGAAAAAAAAATGTTTGTGCAAACATAACCTTTTTCGCTCACCTCACTCTCTACCTTACCTGACATTTTCGACAACTGTCGATCCTGTGCGGCAGTGTTGACTTTTGAGGCCTCGCCCCCCCACCCCCATCCCCCCCACCCCTCTGCCGCGTCCACACAGCAAACACAGAAACACACACACTCC
>JAFBJU010002402.1:69961-112566 GCA_016785305.1 Colistium nudipinnis
ATTCTTAAATTTTTTCAGTCTATTCAGCATGTACAATAAGTGACGTGGGGGATACGGAGGGGGCAAGCTGAGTTCCTCTCAGGCCCCAGGCTGCTCTGTCAGCCCACCTGAGTCCGACCGAGCAACGGGAGACCCTCCGGGGCTGTTGTCGGGGAGAAGCACATCTCCACCCCTCGCTGTGATTGGAGGCTGCAGTCCTGACGGCCCGGCCTCTCCGAGCTCAGCCGCCTGTCACACCCAGGCGAGCGGAAAAAGCAACCACCTCACCTAACAACTGGTCCGGGGCCAGGTATTTGTGATCTCGACGCTGCCAAAGATAGAGGACACGGAGCGTTACGTAATCTGAGCCAACATCTGTCAGCGCACAACTCGACCAAATGTCATATCTACCCAAAGGCTTAAAAAAAATAAATAAACTAAAGATCCTATTTTTTTTTTCTCTCTCTCCCAGAGTGCAGACACTTGTATGGACCATCTGTGTGGCCGGCTGAACGCAGTCGCCATAAAAGGCACTTGACAGTGAAGGAGAAAATGGCAGCGTTGGATTGCACCGATCATCGGTGGCCCGAAATGTCGTTAAGCATTTGTTTTGCAGTTGCTCCCACGGTGGTTGGACAGAGACACAGAAGAGGACGTTTGATCTTTCATCACCAAAATAAAGCACCGCACGTTACTTTATCATCCAGCAGATTTTTTTTTTTGTTGCCCGTGAAATATTCATCACAATTGTGAAGCCATCGTATCACAGCGGGGAAAGAGTGTCACTTAAACACCAGCGAGGGCGCTCTTCCACCCAGGTGAGTCGTCAAGTTCGCCCGTTACCCAGCATGCACGAGGCGGCTCCGACTCCGGCCCAGCTTATTGGAATGCAGCAGTCGTTAACGGCGGTGTCGGTTACATCAGCGGTGGACTGATCAAAAAGACGTATCGCCGGACAGAAGGCCTGTGAGCGGGGCCGCCTCTGATTCTGATGTTCAGCGTCAGCTGAATATGAGATTACATAATGTGATCCTCCCCTCAGACTGCTGATACCCCTCGACTTCAGGACATCCAGGGAGAGACCCCCCCCCCCTTATCCCCCCCCACTCCTGGCAATCTGGGTTGGATCGCAGATGAACGTGGAGGCCGCATGTTGATGTTGTGTTGAAATGTAATCTCCCAAATTCAGGGCAGCGGTGATTCAAACGACAGATAATCACATTGCGCCATTGTGAGATTACATAATGTGATCCTCCCCTCAGACTGCTGATACCCCTCGACTTCAGGACATCCAGGGAGAGACGCTTTTTCCCGATGATCCCCCCCCCCCCCCCCCCCCCGGCAATCTGGGTTGGATCGCATTGGATCGCAGATGAACGTGGAGGCCGCATGTTGATGTTGTGTTGAAATGTAATCTCCCAAATTCAGGGCAGCGGTGATTCAAACGACAGATAATCACATTGCGCCATTGGAGTAGACAGATGAAACCTATTTGCATCTTCCACGTGGACCTCTTCTCACGCAGGGGAATGGAATTTCGGCAATGAATGCTTTATTCGCTGTTATTTGCTTTTTCCACGTTGATTCTTCCGTCCGCAATTCCCTCAGGTATCCTCCGGCAGTCTTTCATCATAAGGGGAACCTCTTCATTTTTCTAATTAGCATGGTCTCAGCTCGGATACAGTTGTGAAATGTGCTCGGCTCGGGTATCAACACAACGTTACAAAGCTCTGACGAAACAAGGCTGGCCAACGTCCACGGCCGCAACGGCTCCGCAACGGCTCCGCAAGTCAGTCTGCAGAGTCTGACAAATCAAACATTGATAATGCCGCAAGAGATGTCTGATCCGTGAAACACACAGGGACAGGCTGCCGGGGACAAATGTCACAAAGCATAAATTATGAAACGAAAACAACAAAAATAAAAATCATTCCTCATATTTCAGACAGTGCCAAGCGGGCATGTTGTCGAAAACGGGAACTGGCAGCGTGTACCCTTTTGAATATCATCAACAGTCGATTATGTATTGCTGTGACACTATTATGATAAGATAAACGTGTAACATTGCGTGTTCATATTAACAATTTGCGTAGTTGAAAAAAATATATGCTCATCCTCATCCTGCCGTGAGGTAAATAACAGAAAGTTCAGTTGGCCCAAAAAAAAATAAATAAAAAAAAAAAATCCACGCAGGCGAAAGCTGTTCCCTGCTGATACATCATCTGTCACCCGCTCTGATGGGCGTGCTTCCAGCGTGGCTCGACCTGGGCCGACACACACACAACCGCACAGACAAACCCACACACGCGCTCACACAAAGTGCTAGGCGACAGCTGAAGGTAAAAAAAAAAAAAAAAGTGGGTGGAGCTGCATGGGCAGGTTGCGGCGGCCTCGGGAGTCCTCGGATTGCCACCCTCGCCTCCTCGCATGGGAACAAGGTAAATACGGTATACTCAGCAGGAGGATGACCCCTTTTTTCCTTCTTTCACACCAGAGAGTGCAGCGGGACCTCAGCACCAAAAATGTTGGTGTGCTCCAACTCTCCGTCTCTGGCTATCCGAAGCCCTTCCACATACATCTGTTGATCCCTTGCAAAAAAAACAAAAGAGCAGAGGAGGAGGAGGAGGAGGAGGAGGGGAGGAGCGGGCAGTGGAAAATTTTGTCAGTGAAGACAGGGGTAGGAGTCTGGACAAAACAGGCTCATGTTTAATGTAGGACCGGTGCATTAAGCAAGAGTGCTGGAATGCAAAGTAAAGCGTTTAATCTTTTGCTTCGCAGGGAGACAGAGCCAGCAGTCAGAATTAGCTATGACACCGCCCTCGTGTTTTATTCATCGCGCCGAGCACGCCGTGGCCTTATAGAACAAGCGCTTTTGTCTTTCGCAGTCGCCGAGAGAAACGGCCGCCCTTTCTTTTAATGGTGGCCCCTGTGAGATTAGGGAGACATTAAAATGAAGGAGTGGTCATGAAAAAAACGAAGTAAAAAAATAAAAAAAATGTAAAAAAAACCCCGCAAGGGTTGAGCACGGGAAAACAATCAGGTGACTTCTCGGGCCGTCCGCGGCGAGCGGGGTCAAACATCCGGAGAAGTGCACATCATTTTTCCAGGTGCAGCTCAGGAGAGGGGTCAGCGGCGTCTTATCGCAGGTCGGAGCAGGCCGCACCTCCCCTGAGGCGCGACCGCACCAGTACACGCTGTTCTTTTTCTCCTCCTGAAGCACCTACACCCCCACCCCCACCCCACCCCGCACGCTCCGTCCACCTGGTGTCAGGCAGCATCTGCCTTCACTCTCAAGCTGTGGAAACACCCAGGCACGGATGGGTGGAGGGCAGGGGTTTGGAAAAATACCAGGGGGAAAGTAAACAGACAGGTCAGCACAAAAAAAAAAAAAAAACAGCCGATTACCTTTTATCAATTCCAGATTAACAGCAAAGCCGGAGGACTATGGGATAGCACACGTTACAGACGAGAGCAATCCTTAACCCCTATTTTGTGCTGCGGGGGGGGTACGTGCATGTACAGCAGTGGCTTTCAGTCCAAACGCCAACGATGGCGATGCACTGCGTCTTTTTATGGGTGTTTTTTTTCTTTTCTTTTAATCACGAGGCCTTCGCCGCATTGGGCTAACGATAGAGCTGTTCGATGGCAACCACATTTCTGACATTGGAAACGATTGAACATAAGGCCGGCGTGTCAATGTGTGTGCTTTTTGTATGCGCCTGTGTTGTGTTGTCAGGCATATGGCGCTTAATTGTTGCGTGCTTGATGAATGAGCGACGGGTGATTGGAATAATGGGGCTGGAGTAACGACACATTGGAAGGACACAACATGTCCGGGCAATTTTATTGTATTTTTTTAATTATATAGACGCATGTAAACGCAGACTGTGTGCGCGAGCGCGCGCCCGAGTCTGCTGCTGCTGGCCTCTAATGTCGGAGACACTACCTGGCAGTTTAATGTTTCACTTAAAATGTGCAGCTCAAGTGATCTGAGCAGGACACTATGGCACAGCGGCTGGCCCGCCGCTCGCTTTCATATTTCCCCGGAGCCATAGAAATGTAAATCAGCGTTGGGGTAAACACAGAGCCTACACCGGCCAGACATCAAGGGGGATTTCAAAATGCACATCTTTGAATGGACCGTCAGAGGTTCAATTTGCCGTGTTTGTGGGATGATCAAATGATAACAAGATCCGTGGAGAAAAGGGGGGCTTTCAAAACTTTTTTTTTTTTTTTTTTGCATAATGAATGCATTCACCGCAGCCACTTGGGCCTCACGGCAGCGGTGGCATAAGGGCATTAAAAATAGGATACATACGTGCATTTGATGAAAATACAGATGAAGCACATATTTCTCCATCAAAAGCGGCAACATCGGAAACCGACGTGGTTTTACGCTTTTTAGGTTTGTGACATCAACATACGGCGAGTGAATTATATGAACTCGCTGTGACCTTCCGCATGAAGATCTCTGTGACACTGTGATACAATTTGCTTAAATGTGGACACCCAGAATGCATCAGGCAGAGGAATTCTTCATTTCGGGAGTTACTGAACTATAGTGCACATTTTAACGTCGACCTTTTTTGGAACTGCGTTAGGCTATATACGATCAGTACTCTTACATCACCATATGTTTAGCCCTTAGTTTTTTAGTTTTTTTTCTATTTACCACCCATTACACACCAACGTCCAGTCTTGCTGGCGGGGAAACTGGACACATATTACACTCCCTATGCTTTCTGCACTCGCACTTCGCTGATTGATATTAGTGCCATAAAGCACAGGGCGAGGGCAATTTCTTTTTTTTTTTGACAGGGGCGACATAAATCCCACAGAATAGAGCTCATGGAAAAAAAAAATGAAAAAAAGTCCAGTCCACTTCTTAACACTGAGAAAAGGCTCTTAGGGGCGTTCCCGTTTGTCACTTGAGCACAAATCTGGAGAACAACAGTGGCCAGAGTTTCAGGCGCTAATCAATCAATTCCATCTGTTTTAGTATTTTTTTTAATTTTAGGTTTAAAATACTGGATATCGAGGTAGAACGGCACAATGATTCTATTCCAACATGGTGACCTTCGAGGTATTGAGGGGTGTCCATCCAATCTTTCAGTCGCTCCCGAGAAGCCATAAAGCACTGCTCTGACACCTCAGGGTGAGAGTTATGATGTGCAGTAAAAAAAAAAAAAAAAAAAAAAATCGAAACATGGCCGTTTATGGTCTATTTCATCCTCGCTTCACGCTCATGGTTACAGTCCTCACAAACAGACGTCATCATATTTGCATGCACCAAAGAGAAGAAACTATGTCTTTCCAG
This sequence comes from Colistium nudipinnis, assembly GCA_016785305.1. NCBI lineage: Eukaryota > Metazoa > Chordata > Actinopteri > Pleuronectiformes > Rhombosoleidae > Colistium > Colistium nudipinnis. The sequence goes on from JAFBJU010002402.1 coordinate 75,258, forward strand.
TTGGGATAACCACAGAAAGCGATTCTCAGTCAAAGTGAGTTCCATTCCCCGCTTCTCTTCTCCAGTTCACTTCCGCGGGGTGAATATTTGCTATTTTTTTTTTTATTATAAAGAGAAGCAGGCCCGCCTGCAGCTTTCCTCCTTAAAGGTTTAGTGTCCAAAACGGAAATGAGAAGAGTATGAGAGAGGCAAGCGAGAAAAAACGGAAACAGTGCAAAGGATCTGGGAAGGCGAAATAAAGGAGGAATTCACCGAGGTAGGATGCCGGAGAGAGAAGAGAGCGTGCGAGGCGATTAGGGGCACGGAGAAAAAGGAAAAGAGAGGAATAAATATGATGCAGCTGTCGGAGAGAAAGGACACCACTCTCCCTGGTTGTTGACGATTTGTCAGGCGCCCTGGCACAGTGTTGGACCGAGGACGGATGGGGCTTAGTTAGACGTTAATAGCTCTGCTGACGCATACGAGTGTGTAGTGACCCGACACACACACACGCACACACGCGCACGCACGCACACACACACACACACAAAGGTCAAACTATCAGCTGGTCCAAAACAACAGCGCTGTCCTTACGAACTAACCAGTGAGTTCTTATTATGTGAGAGCATGACATTCCATTTTTTTGGCTCATATTTGTATTGGTTGAAGCTGAATGGCAGGAAGCGAGTGGGCGTTTTTGTCTTTTTTTTTTTCTCCTTCACTTCCTGTCATTTCAATTGAAGTCAGTTTTCAGATCTACACGCTGTCTCCTGTAAAAAGAAACAGCCATTTTTTTTCTGTTAACAAAGAGGCTTCTCTCATAAATACTTTCACGTTCCGAAAAAAAAATAGTTGGACATGCAGGTGAAGTGAAAAAGCTGGAGGTGCCTGATGTCGTGCCTAGCGGAGAATTTCTGCCATGGGTTTGTGAGGCCGGCGCTCATTCCGGGTGCTCTGTGACCTACACACCCGTACCCTTCATGAATTTTAACAGCCCACCTTTTTACAAATCAGAAATATCGACCGGGAGAGTCAATGCAGAATGAAATATTTATAGACAGTGGCCGGGTAGAAGGGGCTGGGGCGCAGCGGCCACGTATCAGGTGCAGAATGACAGGATTCAATTAGGGGCAACATGTTTCTCGAGTCGCGAGGCGATCATCCAAGGTCAGGCGTTGCGTGGAGTTCTTCGATCCTGCAGGAACTAAGCACCGCTGGATAACGATTTTCACTACTGCGGGTATTGACGTTCTGTACCGGTTCATCAAGGGAGAGACTATTCAATTTGTGTGCCTTCATGGATCATATTTTATGCAGGTTTTACTTGAAACGCAAGCCAGCTTTTGACACAAGAGCCGACCGGTCACACGACACGACGCTCTCGCGTTTTTTTTTTTTTTTTTTTTTCTTCTCACATCTGACTGTAAACCAACGGGCAGAAACAATCAGAAACGTAACACAAAGTCCATACCCCAAATAACCCTTTGCAGGGGGAAAGACAATACGACCTCACTGACAGCAGGATATTGTCATTCATGTGACATGTCCTAAACACAACATATATATATTATTTACATACATTACCAACAGTGGGCCTTATGCAAAAAAAAAAAACGAATCTCCTGTTCTCATCTTAAATTTCCCCAATTTCTATTTTTCGTACAGAGGGACGGTAGGAACACGCCAGGGGAGATGCATCGAGCTAACTTGAGCAAGGTTTTTAGTAATGACACACACGTGCACCCCAGTAAGACCATATCAGGCCTTACCCACTTCCCCATTTGTCAGGAATTGTTGCTTCCAAATAGTACAGTGAATTGATAACCACCTGAAAAAAAAAAAAAAAAATCCCTTAAAAATATATATTTTTGGATGCACGGTTCTTGCACGAGGCCCGTAATGGCAAAGCTACGGTTGTCCACACTGTGTCTCTGGGGGTGACCTCTCCAACTTTATAAAGTTTCCCTCTCGGGAAGCTCACCCGAACCGAATAATTGCACAACTCGCTCCCTTTCGTTTTTTCGACTTTTTTTCTTCTCCATCTGCCTCGTGCACGGCCAACACTGAAATCACCTCCGACGCTCCCTGTTCCCATTATATAAGGCGTAGCGAGCTTTGGTGGCAGAAAGCGCCGCGCTGACCTCAATCCCCCCCCCCTGCTGTGGGTCAGTGACGGAGCGGCTCCTCTGGCTGTCACACACCCGGCGGCAATCCGCCGTATTCTTAGCCCCCACGGCACGCCGATTCCCACGGCCGGGGGGTGGGGGGGGGGGGGGGGTGATTAGCCCGGGGGGGGGGGGGGGGGGGGGGGAGGTGATTAGCCCTGCTATTCCCCGACCAGAGCTGCAGACTCCTCAGCCGCTCCACCGCCAATCCGCCTCGCGCCCCGGCCAGACAAGAGTGCCCCGTGTACCCCTATCCCTGTGCGGGCACCACAGCCCGATAAATATCTCCAACATCCCCCATTGACTTTGCGACCTCCGCACCATGTCCGCCATGTTTCCGCCCCCCCTCAAGCTTCTGCCTATCCCAAAGTTTCTCCAGGAAGTAACATTTCAAATAGCTGAACCTTCGTCTCTCCCACCACCGCGTATTTGTTTACGGCAGCCACGTCTGAGTGGATACAGTTTTTTTTCACCTTTCGCTAAAGGTCAGATTTGAGGTACTTTTATTTTTCTTGAGTCATTTCATTTCATGCCAGTTTACTTAGACCAGATACTACACTCCATTTCGGGGGTAGTGTCAATATTTCCCTTTGTACTCTGGTCCGTTCGATAAAAGTTTGGACTTGACAGTTGCTGTTACAAGTCACTCTTCAGTCATCAAAACCAGTGCTTTTTGATGATTAAAGTACTCAGACTTCACTACACCTGATGGTGTGTACACTTGGTACATTTCACTTTCTCAAAATTAGCATAGCAGAAATCCTTTTTTTTCGTTGTTTCCGCTTTGTTGTGCGAGTAGAAACTGTGTCAGGTTTCGGGGACGTTGTTTGTTGTGTGGCTCGTGGGGAAAAAAAAAAAACAGAAAGAAAACACGACGCCTTTGCGTCATGTCAAAACAAGTTTACACAACCAGATAGTGATAAGGGTTACGACTGTGGGAGGGCAAATATAATGACATAACAAGCCTGCGGCGATTGCCTAGAAACAGACCCAAGCACACACACACAAGTACCCACACAGTGCTGGCCCATATAATAGTCATAATTCATCTTTCGATTGATAATGAAATATTTGCATTTATATTACCGCACTGTTGCAGAGTGGCATTTATTCAAGGATATTCAAGCACTGTCCTGTGCCCACATTCAAGGCAAAATGTGCCCCAGGGCCGGAAGTGTTCCCTACACCTCGGCGCACAACAAAACGTACACTATCATTGCCATTTTCACACCCAACCGGCTCCCCTTCGCGAAAAGGGCATTGTGTGCGATACGCCAGCAGGACTCCGAGAGCCGGGGCAAACAGTCAAACCCCTGGAGAGAGACAGCGGGGGACAAAAGCACTGCACCGTTTCCAGTGCAAACCTGCGGCGGCCATGAGAATGAGATTTCATCCGGGCGCTTTTGCACAACGATGAACACAAATACTGACGAGAGTCTCCACAGAGATATGAAACCGGGCTCCATCGCATTTTTTAACAATATCTAATCTTCCCGAAACATTAGGTTTCACACCTTTTCTCTAGAATCACACCACACAAACGGGGAGCAGGTTATTCTCAGCATATATATATATATATATATATATATATATATAAAGGTTGCTGGATGCATTAAGGAATTCTATCTTCCCCTTTGGCTAGTTCGTCACCTCAGCGTGTCACGATAAAGAGACTGATGTCCCAGCGAGGCGTCCCAGAGGACATCAGCAGACATGTTCCGCTACTGCAGCCGAACCTTGGCGGATAAATGAGTACATTTAATTTCTCATCTGCCGTATGTCTTTTAGTCACACTCGGCTGCGTGTGTGTGTGTGTGTGGGTGTACGGCAAAAACCAAAAGGCCACGATTCCTAGCTACTGTATTTCATGTGTCGGAGGGAGAAAGGGGTAGACACCGTGAAAAAAGAAAAAAAAAAAGGACAGAGAGCGAAGAAATGAATTTCGTTTGACATATATGAAATAGAGGTTCCCATCCCTGAAGGGAACGTTTATAAATTGGAGTTTCGGGGAGAGATCGTATCTCAACGTTGCAACTTGGAGGATGTGCCTGGTCTTGCAAGAACCGTGGAAACGAATACTCACAAATGAGTTTTGTGGGCTGAATGTCAAGGATTATCAAACACACACACACACACACACACTATCTGTAACAGCTTATCCTTATTGGGTCGCAGGGCTTTTGCTTGAGCCAATCCCAGCTGTCTGAGGTAAAACCACGGAACATGACGCAGGGCTGACACACAGGGACAGACAACCAATTCGATCACACAGACAATTCAGAGTCACCACTAATAAACCTGCATGTCTTCAGACTGTGGGAGGAGGCCGGGGCACCGAAGTTCTATTGATTGAATTATTATTATGACTTCCATTAATGGCTTCAAGCCACATAGCAGTGTGCCCCCATCAGCGGTCACCTTTCAACCACATATTTACCTTCAATTTCAATTTGCTTCACTTGAGATTGCTTCCACCCACATCAACTGTCTATTTCTCTCTCTCTCTCTCTCTCTCTCTCTCTCTCTCGCTCTCTCTCTCTCTCTCTCTCTCTCTTTCAAACAAACACTCCCACTCGGATATTCCCCGACACTTTCATGCTGTTAATGCTGGATGGAGGTTGTCATGGGAACATATCCTTGACCGTCTCCTCGGCTCACTCGCAGCAGAGACACAGAAACCCACTCAGGGGGCCGAGGAAGTGCAGATATTGGGAAGAGAGAAAAGGGGCCAACGGGGGTGCACACATGTATAATATTTTGAATAAGAAAATATGAAAGCACAATTGCGCTTACGTTTTTTGATTTTGAAAGAAAGACAACATCATAAACCCAAGCTTAACAACTAAAAACCTAAAAATCCCAATTTAAAACTACGCCTCAAGATGCACTCTGCCTTGAGCCAAACCGTCGCATCACCAGCCACACGTGGCGCTGAAAATTGATTGCAGAGATTCGCGACCCTGTCCCAACACCCGCCCGCCACAGCAACCAGAGATGCTCAGTAATCACACCGTGGTGCACGACAGCAAAACGGTCGACTCATTCTCTGCCGCGGTGCAGAAGCGTGTGTGTATGTTGCTAGAAACTGACGTGCTCATTCCTATCCTCTCTATCCATTAGAGGGTGAACGGACACCTCCATGTCCACTTCCACGTGCTATTTATGGAAAACCATAGGGTATAATATTACCGGTTTGATTTTATCCATTCTCACTCCGTCATCTTTTTGCATTGCAATACGATCTCGCCTTTTTTTTTTTTTACTCCTTTTGTTTGTATAAATCACGTAGTCAGCAATCTCCTGCGTTTCAGGCAATTTCGTGGGAATACTAAATAGGATACTGTGAGGTTTGGGGTTTCTCTCCGCCAAGATTTTTCATTCTCCTGCATCGTATTCCAATTTTGACCCGAGGTGTCTGAGGCACAGAAATCTGAAAATCGAGTTTTCCCAGTCATCCCAGAGTTCACGCAGACCAGTAGCTATACATCAGAGCATCGGGGCCCAAGAGCCTCAGGTAAAGAGAAGCAATAATATACAGGAGGGTGCCATAAATAAGTTAGGAAGGAGAGGGTGGGAGATAAAACGTGCCGTACTTTAGAAAGCTGGATGTGTCTGGAGGGAGAAGAAGCCAGGAATATGTTTGTGTACGAAACAACACGCTTAACCGCGAAATCACTCCTTGATACCATAATGCGGTCAATTTCTTAAATGTGCAGCAATCAGGGCGCAGCTCAAACTCTTTTGAAATGCACATTGTTTTGTGCATCTCACAAACACAAGAACAGTTGCCAGGCAACAGGGGGTGATTCCAGGAAGATGCTGTTCCCAATGAAGAAATAGGCCCATAGAATATTGTTTCCTTTGTAAGATAACTATCGAGCGCTGAGAGCTTGGTTTTAGGTTTGGACAGAGCAATGATGCCTGCCACCGCCATCTTATTCCAGTCTTTATGCTCAGCTAAGCTAAAAAAAAAAAAGACTGCTTATTATAGCAGACGCAATTCTCAATGGCAAGCCCAAAAACACATACGTTGCCCTTTGGCTGCACATCTGAGCATCTGAGCTGCACCCGACGGCCCGTGGAGACCAATTTGGGGAAAAAAGTCCACAATCACACAATTAAGGCTAATAATGTTTCGTTAATAGTTTTTTTTTTTTTTAACTATAGAAAAAGATGGTGCTTCAAATGTATTGGCCTCTGTTTTCCTCACAATTTACAAAGACTCCCTTTTCATAGCTTTAAGTTACCTTGACATTATGGTCACAGCTAACCTTGCCACATCAAGTCCTCATGTTCACTTATCTCTGTGGTCTCTCAAGGACACGGATTCATTTTCCGGGGGGCACACATGATTTGCAGAGGGTTGAACATAACACCGCGGACACCGGCGTGACCCGTGTGACTAAATTAGAACCACGTTGAACTATGGACAGAGAGTTCCGTAAACCAACGGCTCGGTTAGATTAAACGCGCAATTTGCATGATAAGCAGCAGCTCAATGTTTTCACCATACAAGCATTTGCATTTGAGAACAATTCAACGGCAGCATCAGAAACTAGCGATGTGAAAAGAGGGCATTATAGGACGGACATTATATTAGCTGTTCTTATAAATGAAGCCATTTGCATTTTCATGAGCCATCCCATAACTGCGACTCATGAGATACACCATCTATCACATTTCATTTCTCACGTGGCCGGCACAATGTTGCGGGGCCGTGTGATGCAGCTGAGAGTGGTGTAATTGGAAAAGATTGTTAAATGAGCGGCACTCAAATCACTGGGTCAACGGCGTGCCACTTTAGAATCTGCTCGTGTCCACCGCTGACCTAAGCATCTGCACGCGCGTCGGTGTCGCCACTGATATGTTCTGAATAGCAGACACGATTCCAGGTACAAAGTGGAGAAAATGTGAGAGTACCGGTAATCTTTCAATGCGACATGGAATTCTATTTCCACTGTTTTTTTCTGGTGTCTTTTTAGGCAAGATTACAATTGACTGCTCTGAAGAGAACATACAACTCACTTTATTGGTTTTGCACTTTCTTATTGACTCAACTTCCATATTGACATTTGAGCCTTACATCGATGAATCATATCAGAGCTTTGGGACTCGGGGGGAATAGTACTAGACTAATCAGTATTAATCAGCTATGCATGACACAAAGCCTAAAGTGAAGGAAAATGGCAGACGCACACGCACACAGGCCCACAGAACGATGCTGCTGGAGGAGGTCAATATTTCCACCAGCCTGTCTCTCTCTCCGGGGGCTTTCAGATGAACGCGACACGGGAGGGCCCCCTGGGAAAGGTCAGCTGAGCTCAGCGGCGCGCCGGCGGGGGCCACATCACACACAACACCGAGGGGATCAAGAGCTACGACGTAGACCAACAGCGAGAGTTTGCAGAGCGCCATCAGGGAGGACGCCGGGCGTGTGAGGGAGGGTTGACTTCAGAAGAGGAAGAAGTTAAAAAAAAAAAAAGGTAGGGTATACCGTGTCACCTGCGAGTCGACGCCTCCATTATTATGGACCATTTTCACGGTACTCCTCTCACACTCACAATCATAACCCAGGTACGTTGTTTCCAAGGGGCCATTTTTAATGTGTAAAGATGAGTTGATACCGGATGCAACTCGCATTGGAGTGGATTTCTCTGGGGGAGGGTAATATAATGTACAGTAATAACTGGAGGGGTAAAAATAAGGCATTTTAAAGGATGCCAATTGCAAGAAAATGCATCCAATAAAGCCTAAAAGGAAAATCACCTATTATTTCTGGATACAAGATTCCGCTATCAGGTGCCCAGCTCTTATTTGCATGTGTCCGTGACAACAGAAGTTATGAAGCTCAATAGTTGAAGTCAAAGGATTGTCAGTAAGTGTACAGAGCGCCTGAAAGGCTAAAGTGCCTCCTCGGAGAGATAACAACCGCCAGCTCCGTGAATCATAAAAATTCAAAAGGGGAAAAAAAAAAAAAAAAAAAAAGAGTGACTCATGAGGCTAAAATCGTCCGGTGCTGCATGTATGCAACACGCACAATGGTGCAACACAAAAAAAAGACCAGAGCATGAGCACATCTACGTCAACGGTGAAAGAGAGAGAGAGTAACCAGACCCTCGGGGCGCAGGAGATAAATAAAGCAGCGAGGAGCGTGGGTAATATTACCCACATTTCCCCCGCTTGCTTGTGGCCTGGCTTGCCTGCCATGCTTTGGTGGACAGTGATGTCACTCCGACATGCGGAGCGGTTCGACTTGCAGTCGAATTCACACCGTATGTTAACAACAACAACACACACACGCACACACACACACTCCTTGCATAGCTATTGAACATATAGATGTACACAAACTCACACGTTTCCTCGTCGATACCCATCTGCTCAATAATTCATGGTCCATTGTCAATGCAGGGGCTGCCAACGAGACACACAGACTACACAACCCCAGGTAAACACCACACAATTTAAGTTTTTTTTTCATTCTTTGTGTTACATTAAGTTAAGTAAAATTCATCTTCTTACCCACGCAGAGGCTCCCCCCCCAAACATAGGAAGGGGGGAGGACGAGAAGCTGAGCGGTTTGCAGCCATATATAACCTCTGCCTCACTGCCAGCCAGTACATAGTGTCACACTAAATTCTCTCCCCCCGCCCCCCCGTTCAGCCCCCTCAGCACCGCCAGCCATTTCTTATAAATAGACACGCGCACAAACACCACAACCACCAATCCATATCGTCCATCTACTTTCATTCTCCCAGTCGAGGAGATTTGAGCCGTTTCACCTGCAGGTTTGTGTTTTGTTGGGTGGCGTGCTGGGGTAAAAACATGTTGTGTTGTTTTGCCGTACCGGCTCTGAAAATGCTAAGGCCATTACAGTGAAATACTGCTCACCTCGGGAGGCCAAGGGCACTCTCACCAGGGCCGTGGGGGGGGGGGTTAAATCACAGACGCTCTCACAAAAACACACCCGGAAAGCACACTGTGTGAGTAGGCCTGATCCTCTCATTGTATGTACAACGATTCAGGTATTGAATATTAAGTTATAAAAAATAGAATTCCCTTTCCACTTATTTTCTCTCTTTATACTGTTGTTGTTGCTAAATTAACACATCTAACGATCAAATAAAGCAGAGATACTTTAAATAACAAATGTACATGCAAAATGGCAAGTTCTACCACGGTTGACAAGTGGAAAAAAAAATGGAGACTCACCAACAAGTGCTCACCTGCATTCAGATGTTGACTCTGCAGATTGAGTGGAGCACAGGATTCGTTTCGTCCCAACGGTTTTTCTCACAGAGGTAATTCTCTGGCAGGGGGCCGGCCATTTTGAAATTTTGCGACACCCGTCCGCCTCAGGCGTTGTTTTGAAATGAAGAATATCCTGCAATTAAAAAGACAAAAAATGAGTCACCGCGGTTTAATGCACACAGCTGCAGTACAAACACGCATTCAATCACACAATCAAGGCGGATGTCACTATAGAAGATGTGTGTGAAGAACCTGAGAGTAGTAAGGCCGGCAGGGAGCTGGGAATGGGAGGTTTGCTTTCATCTGACACGCTTCACCCCAAGCCGTGAGTTGTTGCAGCTAATCACCTCCACACACTGCACCTGCTGAAAGATTTTCACGAGGGCAGGATAGAAATGTAATTACAAAAAAAATAAATATTACAAAATCCTGAGCAGCCACGTGATGTCTTCGCCTATAGTTTCAAACCAACGCAGATTTCATTTTTACTATTCCTCCCACGCACTCCTGCCTCCCCTCGGGGACTTTTGGTGGAGTCCTACCATTTCCATATATGGTCCGCTTCGTGTTTTAATTTCCAATACCCAGCCGATCCGTTTCCTCGGATACTACCTTGGGTTTGTGGCACGTTATGCCCAAAGCGCACCAGCGATCGATTTGGATGAGGATGCAAATGTTCAACTGAAAAGCCTTATGAGCATTATCTCACACCATTGATTCTGCAGCTTGCGTCTTGTACAAGCAAACGTGTCAACTTGACCGTGACATGGCACATACCCCCTTCCAAAAATTGTACAAATCGGCCCATTTCAAATCAAACTTAACACATAAAAGGACTTTACCCTCACCCTCCTCTGTGACCAACTCAAGCGCCATAATCAACAATGTGTCGTGTGATTACAGCAGAACAACATTGTGTACATTTTTGCTACAATTCATGTTAAACGTACATTTTTGCCTCAATCTCCATCCATCAGATAGAGCTCTGGCCTTTTTATATATATATATATATATATATATATATATATATATATATATACATACATACATACATACGTACATACAGTATATACATATATGAAGCCTATGACTCAGACACCGGAAGTTGAGCTCCCTTCTCCTTTTGCAGCATCCCAGCTGGAATGGACCCCAGGCCTGGCATGTCACACTCTCAGAATCCCCTGTCTGGGCATCATCACACACCGTGACGTCACAAACCTCTGTGTGTGTGTGTTCGTGTGGGCAGGCCTCGCAGTCGGCCCCCGCATGCCCCGAGAGGAGGAGGAATGGATGAGATGTGTGTGTGTGTGTGTGTGTGTGTGGCGGGGGCGGGGTTTCTGCTGTGATGTAATTTCATGGAAAATTGTTGTGTGATGCTGATGCTTTCTCCCAGAAGCTTTGAACAGCACAGCCTCCTGCCGACGGAAGAAAATACCGCACGCTTCACAGTCCAAAAACATCTGACAGATACGCTGCCTCCTCCTCACATGTAGCCGTGGCACCACCTCATCCTGAGCGTCAGCAAACAGACATCCACATACATATCTAGAAATGTAGCTTCGCGTACCGAAAGCCGTTCTGTGAGGTGCGCGTGAAGGGGAATGGGACTAGAGCAGAGTTTGACAGTGTGTTTGTACCGCATATAACGCAAACAATTACTGAAGTCTCTGGGAACAACAGATACACACCACATCTGATTAGGACACTGTGGAAGTGGGAGGACGCTTCCGGTTGTGAAAAAACAATAAACATACAGCGCCACCTGGTGGCAACATGGTCAGGAAGGTGACGACTACCCGACTAATACCTTCACAGTCGGATAAAAAGGTTTGTAAACAGATGTTGTGCACAAACATACTGAACGCACCATCACCTTTGTGTAACACAGCCCCTCCCGCCTCCGGCGAAAGCACCGAATAAAAACGAATAAATACTACAACTTCAGTGTCTCCAAAAACAAAGCTGTTCTAAATGCCTTCGTAAATGTTCCCATCCCTCGTGGCCTTTAACATACTTTGCTATTTTTATCAAAGTGAAAAACACACACACGCACACGCAAGTAAATACAATAACAATGAGACACGTGATAACCCCAACTGCTGAATGAAACTGATTTAATAGATTGTTAAAAATAAGGCTATGATGCTGTTTGACCAGAGGAACCTATGTTTATGGGCTATTACGGATGGACTTCACAGTGAACACACACACACTGTACATGTGCTACGTTCCAACTCACACGCACACACTGATAAATGCGTCTTGCATTTAAAAACAACATACACGTACACAAACGCACACATAGTACAGACATCCACCCCACCCAAAACGGTGGCAATAAACAGAGGTTAGGCCGATAACATAGCAGTGTAGTCTTTAAAAAAAACAACATGCATAGCTTAGTATGTGAATCTGTCGTTTAAATACCACCACGATATTGTTTGCACACTTTGATCTCATGGTTTGTCAAAAATGTCCAATCTTATTACATTGTTTTCTTTTATTTGACCATTATTAACAATCCTGTAAACTCATTGGACTATTTTGTTTAAAATAGCCCCCTATCATATCTTGCTCATGTAGAAAGTTACATTCTGAACCAAAAGAGGCTCATTAACAAAGAAAATAAATACTGGCATGGCAACAACAAAAAACAACAATATAAAGTTATTGTTTTATAAATGGATGGAAGATGAATTTTTGGCCCGAGTTTTTTTTAGTTTCTCATATAAAAACAAAATAAAACACCTGATTTCAGATCCTTCTACCATGTTACAGTCATCATCAAAATACTCATATATATGAATGGAAGCGTTTCATAGATGAATACAAAACATGCACAATGCCCAGAGCAACTTAAAAAATATTTGCCCTTCAGGCCCTAAAAAAATATTTTTGTAACAACAGAAAATGGAATGATGAGGAGAGACTCTCTGTAGTGCTGTGTGCACTAGAAGTCCATTAAAAGGTGTCACGCAAAAACGTTATTTATAGTAAGATTCCCTTATTTAGGCTTATTCGACAATAAAATAAACATGTACAAAATTCAAATAATTAGACACATAATACTTTTTAAGTCAGAAAAGATTTTAAACGAAAACATCGACTCAAGGGTTTTTTTTTTTGTCTCCTCAGACAATGGATGTGATAAATGACTATTTAGATTTAAACCAGCCGAGCAGGTACACGCACGCACACATGCACACCAAACACACACACACACACACACACACACACACACTCACTTAAATGAAGATACATTATTTCCTGATGCAGACTGATGTTAACCTGTCTTACAAAAAGCTGGGTCTCACGTTCCTATGGAATCCTAAATGAACTCAACCTGCTTAGAGATTAATCATATCACGAGCAAAGCGAGCTTGGCAAATTTAAATATTCATTAAACTGATAAGAACATGCGTCATCCTACAGCTCTTGCTCAACAAAAGCAACTTTAACTTGGAGTTGCTTACTTTTGGGGACTAATTGTAAATGCAAGCTGCTTTTCTAATAAGCCGAAGATACAGTAGATTAAATAAGAGATAAAACTTGAACATTTAGATTTTTTTGAAAAAAAAAAAAAAAAAAAAGCTCAATGCAGGACAGAAATCATTGAATCCATTCACACTGCGGACGCTTGCACATTAAGAGATATGGTTTTCAAAATGTAGAACTCTTATTTGTGTCATATAAAATACTCTACCGTTCAAATCAAAACGTCCCCACTTACTTCACGCCGACAAACAATCACCACCTTCGTCTGACACCTCTGAACGGACCTGGCCCCCACTTTCACTCATGCACCTGCTTTTTCCCAACATACAACCTGGCAGAAGGAAAACACCTGCAACTGTGGACGGATTGACATTAGTCTCACCCATTTCAAACTCATAATGAGTAAACTGCACAAAACATGGACTAAAAATTATATATATATTACAATGTAGTTAACTACTGAGGCATTGGGATCGATAAGTAATGTCAAATTAAAAAACTGAAGATGAGGACATGCGGGGAGTGGAGGGCGGCCCTGGCATTGACACTGTTTTTTTTTTTTTCTTGCTCTCTCCTCAATCATTAGAAGCTGTGACCTGCCAGACGATGAGGTGGCTCCGCTCGGCCTTGGTGGGTGCGGACTGCTGGTTGGCCGTCGGCTCCGATAACCCGTCCAACTCGCCGCCTTCGTCGCCTGAGGATGACGACAATGGGTTAAAGCAAGGGCCCAGCGCGGTGGAGACATGGATTCATTTGACGTTAGTTTGAACAGAAAAACGGTTATTGTGTGCATTCTTCAACGGTTTGCAGTGGAAGCGTGCTGTAGTCACCCATTCTAAAGTCGATGTAGCCTTCGCCTCCGCTCATGACCAGGTGCGTTTTGGGCTCAGAGGTCGCTGTGTCCGAGGATTCAGATGGAGGGTCGTCGGAGCCCGAATCGGCAGTCCCTGGAGGAGGCATTGCCTGTCCTGTGACCAAAAAAAAACAAAAAAACAATCTTATCTTTGATTTAATGGAATCAAAGGCAGGGGACGTGATTAGGGAGGAAGCAGCTTTTTTTTTTTCCAATATATATTTTTTTAATATATGGAATTATTGATTTCATTTTGCAGCTTTCCTGAACACTCCTGTTCTGGCCACAACAAACCACAGTCATCTGGTCTGCGCCCGTCGCTTACCAGGCACGGTGACAAAAAACTTGACAGCATCTCGATGGCCGTGGAAGCAGAGCTGGGCGTGGGCCATGGAACAGTACGGCACAGAGTTGCCCGGCATGGCACAGTCGGAAGCATCGTCACTGTAAACCCGTACAGCACTGCCGGGCCGATTTGGCACTATTCCCGTCGTCTTGTTGGCTGCAGAATGAGAGGGCAATATTTCAGCAAAAAGCTGCTAAAGATAGCCAGTGCATGTTGTCTTCATTTTAACTGGGTCAAAACATTTGTGCAAAATATCAAATGAGGACATTGAATAGAAAATTTGAAACGGCATATGATAAAGGCTGATAAGAAGCGAGTCCCCATTCAGAACACGGACCTGGCCTCAGCACAGTATCTGAGACAGGAAGTAGAGCAGAGGTATGCTCTTGTGTCTGAAAGCGTAAACAAGGTGAGACACACAGGCTTTAAAAAAAAACAAAAAAAAAAACAGCTCCCTGTGTTTGACCAAGGTGTCATGAGCGCCGAAGAATCCACTTAGTTCCACGGAGAAGAGCTGCCCTGCCTAAAACTAGCTACACATCGACGGAGACCTGTATCCATGGCAACCTACTCGTCTTTTATTCAACAAGTAGCGCCCGGGAGGCAACGGTAAACGCGCCTTGAAAGAAAAGCAGGACGGACACACAGACTCATGAGCCTTACCCTCAGACAGCGGGATGGAGATGATGACACCGTTTCCTGTCCCCACCCACAGGCGGCTGCAGGACACCACCAGAGCTGTGATTCTCACAAAGGAGAATCCCAGTTTACCCGTACCTGCAACAAATACACATACACACACACAGACACAGACACACACACACATTTGTTTGTTTGGTTAATCCATGTCCCCAAGGTTAATTGTCCCAGCAATAATACAAAAAAACACTAATGTCAGACTTTCATGGATTTACTGTACAGTAAGTTTTCCAATTGATTATCTCCCCCCCCCCCCCCCAAAAAAAGGTCTGATCAGAAAGGAAATCAGAGAAAAGGCAAAGAATTGATTTTCGTACCAAGCATCTTGCTGACGTAGGGCTCGATGTCCACGTCCTGCAGGTGCTGGAAGGTGTGGGCGTGGAACAAGCGCAGGGTGGAATCCAGTCGGATGGACACCCAGATGCCGTCTCCTACCCAGGCCAGCTGCCGCACCTGGCTCTCCTTGCGAGGATGTGCGTCAAAGGACTTCTGCTCAGGCGCGACAGAAAGGGATGATGGGATGTCAGAATGTGTCGTTGTAAAGAGATTTGTTTTTAGGTTAGGCAGCGTTTCGCTGACTCGGCTCGATGACAGGGGTACCTCTATCCTCATGGCCTTGGGCTGGATGACGTAGATCTTGTTCCTGTAGCCGCACCACACCTTGTCGTGCACTACGGTCATACAGCGGATGGAGTGGTGGGGCCGGCCCAGGTCCAGCAGGTGGTAGTTTGTGAGGTCCCACTGACCGTCTGTTGGCCAGAAACAAAGGCACTTGGCGAACGAGGACTTTTTTTTTTTTTTTGCCATCAATCGAAACGGGTCTGATTTAAGCAAGAGTGTGAACATGTGCTTTACTGAGCCACAGACTTACCGATGCTCCTGCGGAAGATTGCCAGTGTGCCATCGGCCAACGCAACCAGGACTCTCCCTTTAACGTGCCTGTGACATGCGAAAAGGACGCGCTTTTAGACATTTTATTTGGAAGTCAAAAGTATCTATACGTCACTACACCATCACTCACACTATGCTGAGGATGGAGTCCTTCAGCTTGATGGCGTGGAGACACTTCCTCCATCTGGCCACGGACGAGTGGACATACAAACTTGTGAGTGATGACACAGATATAAGAAAAGGTTAGACAGAGTACAGTGCAATACTGGCTTATGAGAATAATAATACATCTGAAATATGCCATTTGCTCACAGAGGACCATGTGACTCATAATGATGGCGCCAATTATCGATCATTTAGTCCTAATATTGTATACTGCGTGTGCATACGTTTTATTTTCATCATTACTGTGATCAATTTGTGGGTTTATTTCTGCACTAACAGCTCCCTCTAGTGGCCACCCTCGTGCTCACCATCCGTTCTGAGCTCCCAGCCACATGGTGGGGAGGGCGCTGCTCATCCTCAGGACTTCGCCCTCTGACGGGTCCGAGTCTTTTGGCAAGGAAGCCTCTCCATCCTGCCCGAAGCCCCTGGAGCACAGCGGAACAGAGGTTTCATCTTTCAGACACATGCTTCATAACATCATCAACAAAACCATTTCATAAATTCAATTCCGGAACGTCAGTGCTCACCTCTGCGAGTCGGTAGGCGAGGAGTCAGCGGGTCCCGTCCCCAGTGGGTCGGTGAACACATGCTCCGTGTAGATTCCCGGCTGGTTCTGATCTGCCTCGTGGTCTTCCTCTCCTTCTTCACCCACACCGGCGTTGGCCTCTGTTGCTTCCGTTGCTTCCTCCGCAGCAGGAACTTCGTCTTCAGCTGGACTACTCTCTCTGGACAGCTCAACTGTGGGGTGGTTTGAAACAAAAATGGAGAATGAAAGTGAAGTGAAGTGGAGGTTAAAATTGGCAAAGTGGACTGAACCGAAGATTTTTTTTCTCCGCGGATAACTACCTGAGCCAGAGAGTGCGCCGCGCTCGGCCTGCTGCTCCGAGACCCCTAGGCTGGCCGTCTGGGGGACGGCGGTGGTCCCCTCCGTTGCCATGGCACCGTCGCTGCCCGTAGAGCCCACACTGGCCACACTGCCCGCCAGTGACACCCCGTCACTTTGGCCGGCGTCCAGGTCCTGAGATACCTCCTCCGCCGCCAGATAATCACTCTCCAACACCCCTGAGGGAAAACAAAAACCACACAAACATCACAACCAACACTTGGTTCAAAATGAATCGGAAAGAAGCAACACAATTAGGCATTACTATACACAGTAAAAACCAACATGCCCCCTCGGCCTACCTGGCACACTGGCAATGCAGACGACGTGGGTGTTGCAGGCGTAGAAGCTGTCCAGTATGTCAGAGGGCTGACAGGCGTCCAGCACCATCACCTTGGTGGAGGAGTGGGTGCTGGTGCAAACCCACACCCTACTGGACATCTGGTCCTGGAGGATCAGCTCCCTCTCCTTCTCCTGCTCCACCTTTTCCGGATCCTTTAAAGGCGATATTAAATAAAATGATGTGTTTTGACAGAATTTTTTTCAAATCAAAGTTTGAATAGAGCAAACACTTTAATCACACAAAAAACAGCCTCTGGTCGGGATTAGGCTCGCCTTATTTTCGGTCTCCAGTTGGTCCAGGCTGTTCTGGGAACCCTTCGTCTGCTTGGTGAGCTCCGACATCCGGCCCCCGCACAGGTTGACGCCTGCGGCACACCACAGCTAGGCAACAGAGAGCAGATTCATCTCAAATATCATCTTTTTTTTGGAATTTAACAAACTACGAATCCTAATTTTTGGATTGTTTTGCTTTTACCTTCATAGAAGCATCTGTCTGATCCAGAGGTCTCAAGTATACTGGCACAGGCAAGTTCACTTTGTTCTCCACCTGTCCACCGTTTGCCACCTGACAGCAGCACATGTAAAATGACATAATTAGTGGAGCTAATGCTTGATTGTGGTGTGTTAATTATAAACCATGTGAAATGCGCTGCTTGGAGAATATTTGATCCAAAATACAAGATAGATGTGGACACATCTTATTATGCTCCATTTTAGTTAGGTAAAAACTGAACTAAATTAAATGATTTGTCATCTAACAAAAAGCAGCGACATATACATATATTTTTTTAAATAATATTTTTTCCTCCCACCTTGTATTTGCTGGGCAGGCTCCAGCCGTGCGCAGTCACCCGTCCATCCTCCTTCTGCATGTGGGCCTTGACCTGTCTGTACTGGGCTCTTTTCTGCTCTTTACGGGAAGGTGAGCTGCACTGGTCCTTTCTGCAAGGAGAGCATGTTCATACATGTTGTGTTGGAACGAGTCGAGCATCAGGCTAATTTGTGTTTTTTTTTTATTTCCCCCGCTGAATTTCTTGACATGTTTATTTACATGTCCCCGACGCCATTACTCACTCTTCATTGAGGAAGTCGAAGGTCTTGGACTTCTCCGTGGGGAACTGGGAGAAGGTGCTGCTCCTCTTCACGAGGCTGCCCGGGGTGTTGTACTTCACGTTGGACTGGGGGTCGCCCTTCTTCGCGGCGGGGGCACTGGAGGAGGAGCTAAACAGTCTGCTGAAGCTGCAGGTGGTGAGGGTACAGAAAGCCAGGAGGGGACACCGAGCAGACGGGGAGAGTGCAGGGAGAAAGCAGGGTGGCGGTAAGGGGGGGGGAGGTCACCAATAAATCATACACTCCTGGAACAGACATTTACTGTACACTGACATAAAGCATGCTGGGATTTGTCGTTGAGCTGAAACCTTCCTATCGCCTCCGTTTTGTGTCTTTACCACCAAGTGGATAGGTGTACACGTTTCCAAAGTAGTCATGCACATGGGTAGTGGGACCAAAAAAAAGAGAGATTCAAATTTAAACTTAAAGTCATTTAAATTGATAAATTGTACAAGATTAAACCATTCAGCATGTGCACATACAATAAGTGATGCCTGACAACTTATTGTCCCAGTTATTATTATTATTATTATTATTGTTTTAGATTAGATTGATGCTGCACTTTATAATGTATAGTTTATACCAGGGATTTTCAACCACTGAGCCTAGACACACTAGTGTGCCTTGAGAGATCATCAAGTGTGCCTTGGGAAATTATCCAATTTCACTAAATGGTCCAGAAATATTAATTCGTTCCAGCAAATCATTTCTGAACACGCCCAGATTTCTCACTGAGTGACTATAAACAAGTCGAGAGAGTGTCACTATATATACAGTACTGTATTAGGCCAAAATGTGTCCTTTTGTATCTATTTTGGTTGGTGGTGTGCACAGGGATGATTTGAATATAAAAAATGTGCCGTGCCTCAACAAAAGGATAAAAAAACACTGGTTTATACAACACTGGGTACAAAGAAAAGATGCATAATATATCGGATGAAAAAAAGATCAGAGCTAAAGTATCTCCAGCTGTTTATATGATGAAACTATAACCACATAATTTGAGATCAGAGCAAACTGCTAAGTTGTTTGAGACATCCTCTAAAACTGTTCAAATACATTGCAATGACAAGGCTCTGGCCCTCTTTAGCTCCCTGTGAGCAGATGGAGCAGGAACACATCTGAGGGCACGCAGCAGGCGGGAGACAGGAAGGCCCAGGGGCACAGGGAGAGTCACGTCTTTGTGATACCAACAACTAACGCACTGCACGGAGAGAAAAGATTGATGGATAAAGACGACACATCAAAAGGCGGATCCGTTCGTAATGGAGGAGCGGCTCGGTGTCGAGGGGGGGGCAAGAGAGAGAGGTTGGACTGGGAGGAGGTTTATGAAACCATCTTTACCTAATGCTGCCAATTCAACAGCACATCACGGAGGAGATGAGAGAGAAATGTGCATTTGAATCATTCGCGCGAGAATGTCTGACCCGTCAAAATGAAAAGCCCTGACAAAAACGAAGAAAAAAAAAAAAAAAAAAGGTACATATTGTATTGTAGTTGAAAAATGACTCACAACTGCCAGATGCTGGACTTCTTCTTTTCCGTTAGTGTCGGGTTTTCCCGCGAGGCCCTGAAAGAGAGGACAAGAGGATGGTGGACAGCGTTATATGTCAGTTCTTCAGTGCAGGCAGAGAGTGTGCGTTTTCATTCGCAGCCCTCGGTTGTGCACCTGATCATCTCAGTCCACCGCACAGCTTCCTGCAGCTCCATCAGCCTCTCCTTGTACTGGTTCCTCTCCATCAGCACTCTGGCCATTTCCACCCGGGTGAAACGCTTCCTCTGGGCTGTGGGTACGTCGCTCTGCGGCAGCACATGTTTGAACCCACACGGATATATATACGTTAAGCACTTTCAGGAATGCGCTTGATCTGGACGGAAAGCTGGGAATGGTTCAGCGGGAGGAGACTTACATCTTCCTCATCTTTTGTTTTCTGTTTCACCTCCTCCACCTCCAGTCGCACTCTAGAGAAGACCATTTTAATGTAAGTAAGATATATATATATATATATATGAGGGGAAAAAAAACGGGTTGTATTGTTATTTTACATTTCCAAGGGCAGCTTGTTGTGACCGTTACTCACTTTTTCAGTTCCTCGTCCAGTTCTCGGCTCTTGTCCTCCATCTTGGCCTTGGCCTGCATCACGGCCTCCAGCTCGCCCTGCAACATCTCCTTCTCACAGGTCAACTCGTCCACCTTCAATATCAAGTCCTTGTTCACCACGTTCAGGGCATTCCTGGAAGGGAGGAAGGAAAATAATGCAGCATTTCTTTTTTTTATTTACTGTTCCTTTGGGGACTGAGAAGTAGTGGGTAACAAATGTGAAAAGAAAGAAAAATTAAAACTTACTTTGTCTCAAGCAGCTGTGAATTCTCCTGAATGAGATTTTCAACTTCCCGGCCCATGCCTGAGCAAAATTGGTATCGATGTTAGAACTGCATTACATACTAATGAACAAACTGACAACAAGCTGGACCAGTGACTACATAAACACTACGGATTAGAATGCACCCCGGTAGATTATTCGTTCTAAAATCGAATCTAGTAAATCACTATGGAGGAAAGGGAATATCTCCGAGTGAGATATTTGTTACCGTAGGTTTCACACATCACCACAAACACAAAAAAACCCACGGCACGTCACGTGACTGACAGGAGAGGGATGGATCGAGCGGGTGAGGTCTTACCAATCAAACTAAGGTCTGAGATAACCATGCAATCCAAGTCAGGCGGAAAGAGTAAGGAAGAGAGAGAGATGCAGAAACAGTTTGAGACCGTGGAATGACCAAAATGATGAGGGAGCCAGAGCTGAACATGTAGCTGCTGACTCCACAAGCAAAAAAAGGACAGGATGCTGCCCGATCTCTAAAGCTACTAACAGTCGGCAATGGCAGCAGTAGAGAGAAGAAAAAGTGGAACATACAAGAGCCAAAAAGTATATATTTGAAGCCAATAAAAGTACAGTTTCCCCACCAAAAGAAGGGTTACGCTTCCACCACTCATAAGCAAAAGTAGTCAGTAGTAAAAGGATAACGTGAGCGTTAGTCAAATCAAAACACAATGAAGAAGAAGCTGTGAGCTGCATCGAATGGGAAATATGGCAGAAAGGGAAAAATGAGTCGGGGGGGGGGGGGGGGGTCATAGGGAGGGGGGGGGGGGGGGGGGGGGGGGTGTCATAGGGACTTCACAGAGGAATATAAAGTCAAGGAAATGGTTGAGGTCATACACACCAGAGTACTCCACTGGGATTATGGACAAAAGCCAGAGGATGAGACACGGGGAGAGAGAGAGGTGATGTTAAAATGGGGCCGGTGGCTTTCACTAGAACAGCTGGAGCAAAAGCAAGCGGTGTGGCACAGGAGCAAACAGCAGATACTGGAGTAACAGGGAGTGGGAAACTAGTGCTATCAATAGAACGGCAGCTATTAATCAAGGGTAGTTGCAGAACTTCAGGTAAACATTTAAATAAATAGTGCTTATGCAGATTAAAAAAATAAAAAATAAAGAAGTTATTACACATTGTTTTGTATGCACCCGGCTTTCATATTTATCTATTTTCTCACTTGCTCTTTCACTGTGCTTCATCTTCACATAACACACAAACATTGAACACTAGGCATTGCATTATAAATTCAATTCAAGTTCACCGGTCAAAAGTATGAAACCTTAAGAGTTACTTTTTCATTTTAAAGAAGAATTTAGTAAAATTCATAATAGAATTGAAGCAAAGATGACTCACCCAGCAGGTCGGCCCCTTCGTCCACATCCCCGATGAGCCCGGTGCCTGCGGAGGACAGCTCCTCAAACAGGGATTCTGTATTGCGGTCAAATGCCATATTCTCGATGCCTTTCGTAGGTGTACTGGAGGGAGAGAAGCAAAAACAGGAGGTGATGCAATGCTACACTTTGAGAGTCTTGTTTTTGTTTTTAAGCAGCCAAACAGCAAGTTCTTTACAGTACCTGCAGTTCTTGTATCCGAGATCCATGTCCAGCTCAGGGGTGGACTCGATAATGTCCTGCACGTCCGAGCTGTCCTCGTTCTCAGGCAAACCTTCAGGACACAAAACACACCAGAGAAGTTAGGACATGTATGTACTGTGTATGTGTGGTATTTTTTTTAAGGAGCAAAAATCACACGATTTCTTTGATGACATCTCTACAGCATTAACACAGCACGCCATGCTTGATCTTACCCACTGATACGGATCTGGTCCCCGGTGCCGCCTGCACCTCCGTGCTCTTGGTGCTCCCGTCTTCCCTCTCCACGTGCGGGACTGTGGAGGACATCGGTGTGGTCGGCTTGGAGCCATTGAAGTCCGACAACTCATCCTGCAAGTTCAGGACAACCTTTACAGATAGCTGCTCAAAGTCAGAGGGTTAAGATGATGAAAAGAAATATATATAAATGGCAGCATACTGAATATCCACACACAAAAACGACAACGACAACACCAAAACAACACGGTTTGCGCTAAAACAGGTAAACGCACAACATCGACACAACACAAATCATGGCCACAATCAGACCTGCCACTCTACCTCTAATACGCCACAAAACACAACTGACACGGGACCAAAAAAAACTGAAAAACAGTTGAGGAGAAACAAAAATTATAGATCCACTGGACTAGGAGTCTAATGTTAAACAACTACAGCAGGAGAGAGCATACAGATGAAAAGAATACTGCTGTGTCACAGTGAAATGAGTGATCAGCAAAGAAGGCCGCAAAATGAATGCAGCAAGAAATAAAAGTAAAAATACACAGCCGCCGGTGAAATAAAGGACTCGTGCATTTGAACTGAAATGAAAAGGCCAGATGCAACCGCGTGAATAAGTGATAGATTGATAATTACACAGTGATAGTGACACAGCCGACTGCTGCGTGCATCTATTTTTTTATTTTTTTTAAATAAGCCAATTGTAATCTTTCAGACACGGTTGCATGGGGCAAAGCGCGGCAGAGGTGGTCTGACGAGTGAGGGTCTTTCGAAAAGATGAAACGGCAGCGTGAAGGGGTCTACTGGCGCCGGCCAACTCGTCCAACTACCTTGCAGTTGTCTGCCAGTGAATTCCCCCAAGTAGAGTCCTGCGCACTCTTACTCTCTTTCTCCCCGACAAAGTCCGACTGCTTTTTTTTGGAGGGGAGAGAGGGGGGGGAGAGTAAGAATGAAGCTCAGGTGAGCAGAAGCCATTCAGGAGAAATGCATACACCCCACAGTGTGCATGTCTGTGAGGTGAGTGTTAAAATAATAGTGTGTGTGGAAAAAAGAAATAAAGAACACAAGTAAAAGATTATTTCTTCCCCGAGTTAGTTACTGTAATTCATTTTTAGTTAAGTTATTTTAAAAATGGGTATGAACCAGACATATCAAAGCTCTCTTCGATATCTGACTTTAGAAGACCATCTTATACAGAAAAATGAGCATGAAGTCACCCCATCACTTACATTACCATATTAAAAAAAAAAAGCGATCTCTTCGTGTGTAGTGTAGATTCGAATACACATGGGCACGTCAACAATGGCTTAAAATAGACGTCGTCAAAACGTCCGAAGCCATCCTTGAAGTATTGTCACTTTATTGAGCAACTATTCGATTAAAATAACGTGCATGGATATTTTCCCTACTTATATACTGTATGTATAATATTAAATATAATTGTGCCAATTTTAAAGGCAATGAGACGCGTTTGCGGATGGAAAGTAGATCATGGCTGGCATGCAGGCAAAGGCACAAAACCATCCTGACGTTTTTTGTTTTTTTTCCACTCCCAAAATAAGAACAACTGCTCCCAGAAATAAATATCACATCTCCCTTTAAATCTAAGAACCTGTCTGCGTATCAAAGCCACTCATGTACAAGAAGGCCATGGCTCAAAAATAAGAGGCCCGTAGCACTGATTATGTGAGAACTAATCACATTCCAGCTGTCTTTCTTTTTTTTTTTCCCCTCCCTCAGTAGCGGGCTGTGAGCCATAAAGCGGCATCACTCCCATCGCGCACTGTGCTCGTGTCCCAGTTTAAACAAAAACGCAGCAGTGGGATGAAATTACAGCGTGGCCCTCCAGGTCCTTCCTGCCACAGATACAAACATAGCTCAGATGACAAAAATGTTGTTGGCGTGTGTGCCAATCACTGTTTCGCACTGCAAATACAGCTTATATTTAGCTCAAAAAACACAAGGAGAATAACATCACCCCCCGAAAATGCACACAAATATGACAAACGTTATGGCAAAAGCTCAGTATCACAAATTTCACCCGCATCAAAGAGAAAATGGCCACAATGAATATTCACGGGATACATTTAATGACCTCTTTCGCCTGCTGCACTAGGGGAAATTTGCATATTCATCAAGGGCTAAGGAGGAGGATGTCTGAAACAGAGACGGTCTTGTCAGATGACTAAAATACGCTAAAGCACGCCCGAGCCCCATCAAAGGCTCTCTATTTTTTTTAAATGGGCCCGCAGCCACACCTGCAAAACTCTTCTATCACAGGCAGGAGGGCTGGAAACGTTCAGTTGGGAAATGTAAAGGCAAATCCTAATATTATTCTCCACAATTTTTTGTAAACCATTGACCAAGAAAATGTGCGTTTCAAATCAAATGTTCCAAAATGCTTTTGGGAAATAATCTGTATTTAGTTATCGGAGTATTTGAAAAAAACAGATGAGCTTTTAACTGTTTATAGTATGTTAAGTAATAATGGGATCAGACATGGACAAATCATGGCATCATTATCATATTATATTATAACCTGACAAGACTATATTCCCTGTAAAAAAATTTAATTTTTTCCCCCCCACGAGCTGTAATAAAAGGTCACACGGCGGTGCCACTCACACACCCACCTTGAGGCTGGTGTTGGACCGCGACTGCGTCGGGTCGGTGAATCTCCAGCCCTCCGTGCCCGGTGTCTCTGCTCTGGCCTGGGGGTCTGGCATTAGTAGGGACGTCCCACCAGATGAGGGGAAAACACCCAAAGAAAGAGGCCGTTCTCGGCTGGAGTGGGAAGAGAAAATAGTGTTATATAAAAAAAATAATAATAATCTGAGAATAACGTCTCGGGTGAGTCCATGTGTCATTTGCTTTGAAAAGAAATTGTTCCTCCTGTAGGGCTTCATATTTTTCCCCCCCCCCTCAACACAAACTCGCGTGCAATCTTACCGGACTCTGCCGGCCGTGCTCAACTCCGAGGTCTCACTTATCTGCTGCATTTTGATCCTCTCGACATGCTCCATGTAATTATGGATCATCTGCAGAAGTCAAAGAAAAACACCCAGAGGAAGCAAATCACGGATGTCATTATTGATGACCACTCAACCACTTCTTTCCTTCGTCACCCGCTCACCTCTGTGTGCCTCTGATGGAGGGAGTTGTATTCCTTCTTGAGCTCCAGCTCTCGTTCTTCTAACCTGCCGACTGAAACAAATGCTGGTCAGCGGAAGGAAGTCAATTCGCCAGAAACGTCAAGAGGAGAATACAAATGTTACGAAAACGAAAAACAACCTTCGTTGGACTACATATAAAAATAACATCACCATTATTTTTATATCCTTATGTCATCTTTGGGGTAGTCTCACTTAAATGGGTTTGCAGTTGGAATAGTAAAGACAACTATTAAATCCTATTATTACATCATGTTTAGCCATGCCAGTTACACGGGGATATGCTGCGGCAGACAAAAGCCTGGATATATTCCGTTACATCAGCTACAGCGGCTGCATGTTGTATGACGACGTCTTGCCTATGTGTGTATTTTGACACTAGCGCAGGATTTCATTTAGCCATCATGAGTCATCAGCTTGTCAGGGGCATGGAATGGAATGAATGGGGAAGCAAAGGGGGAAGCGGCTGTAGTCGGATTTAATCCCTCTGTGATCAGAGAGGGATGTTTATGGATGAGTTTGGGAAGCAGAATGATACACTGAGCTTTAAAGCTATGGTGTGGATTCTATTTACTTTATAATAAATACGTAAGGCACAGGCCAATCGAATAACTTTCTTGACGTTTTATTTACAAGTTATGTAAAACCAAAATCAGGAATAAAACAATGACATTTCCTGGTCTCGGTGGCACCTGAATAATCGTCTACTTAGGTCCACTTTATACAATATCATCACCGTGCCGGGAAGCCTCGAGGGAGGGATGTGCATCTAGGGATAAATCTTCCGCATCATCTTAATGTATTGTTGGATGCTCTTGCTTTAACGGAGTATAATGTGCCTGATATTAACACAACACATAAAAAATAGCATATCTCATGTCCTTCATTTTATGGTTTTGAGGCGCACAAGAGACAAATAAACCTACACGACTATAAAACAAACTAAAATGAGATGTTAAGATGTCTCTTCAATGCTTAAATGTGAAAATACCATTATTGCCTGTGATCTGATACTATCTGAAAGCTTATTTAGACCACAGGCACACTCTGGATGCCTTGGGACGCAATCCACTAAGTAATAAGAATAAATGATTTACCGCTCAGTGGGTGTGGCAGAGTTATGGCAGAGTACACCGACTGAAAAAGAATCACAGATCTACTTCGATTTGATGACTTCTAAATGATACCAATGAGCTGCTTATGTCGAAAGACAAATATGAAGATAAGAATAAATGATTTACCGCTCAGTGGGTGTGGCAGAGTTATGGCAGAGTACACCGACTGAAAAAGAATCACAGATCTACTTCGATTTGATGACTTCTAAATGATACCAATGAGCTGCTTATGTCGAAAGACAAATATGAAGATAAAGGCAAAATTAACGTGTTTTAATTGCGAGTGAAGCTGTGTTGCTTTGCCATTTAATACTGGCTGTGGGAATCCACACATTCCAACGCGACAGAATCAATTGCGCTTCCTCCATTCCTAATCCCACCAAACACGAGGGGCGGAAATGCATGTCGCATTAGGAGGAAAGGAATAACATAAATCCAATAATCCAATTACTGTTACCACCAGGAGGAGGGTGAGGGAGATTGTGCGAGGGTGTAGAGCTGTGTTCATGTGCAAGTGTGGGATGGCATGAAGAGAGTGGAAAGAGGCTTCGAGACCGACGAGGTGAAATATGAACGAAAGCATCCTGATTTGTGAAGAACGAGCACGTTGCGGGTTTGATCGTGTGTCCGTGCTTACTTTGGTCTGCGTGGTTCTTGATCTTGAGCTCCAGCTGCCGGGAGTGGGACTCCATCCGGTCCACATGGTTCTGCAGGTCCTTCTTCTCCTGTTCATGAGTGTCCTCAAACTCAATGAACTTCTACTCCAAAACAAACACACACAAAAAGCTTGGTCAGACGACATGGACCTCAATCTAAGATCCATCATTAGATATTAATCGAAGGGTGAACAGCGAGAACAATAAGAACTTGCGCTATGACAGCTTATTCAAATCAATCGCCGGATAAAAGAACATTTTAAAGAAAAGACATTCTGGAAAGTTGGCAGGACAAAACAAGACTTTTTCCCCCCCCCCACATCTTTTGACTCAAGATTAAATAACAGCTATGCCCTCGAACACTTCACAACATATGACATGACAATGGATATGCAGTATAAATATGTCTCAGTGATGGCAAGAGGGACAGGACTTAAAACACTGCTTCATAAGGAAATTCCTGTTCCTCCCATTTTCCTTCTGAGTGGGAGAGTGTGTGTGTGTCAGCGTCCACATCCTGTCCAGCCGAGCGAGCCAAGGCCCTAATGTGGCAGCCCTCCTTCCTCTGGGATCTTGAATCTCGCAGTGATGTGACATACAAATGCATGTTACAGACAGCTGGGCACTATATGACTGCAAATTTTTTTCTCCCGTCTCAATTAAATATGATCTCAAGATTTCGGTCGTTATTTGCGTCTGTAGAATGATGTGCGCCACAGATATACAGTGGCCACGACAGGGTTTTCCCAATTCGTGATCAACATAAAATGATGTGGAGATGAAAATTGGACAGATAGGAAGGTCAGGTGATAACTCATTTATCAAACTATTCTAAACTGCCCGAAAACTTTTTTTTTGAGGGACACTGAAGATGTCACCATAGCACAAAAAAAAGCTGTTTTAATTAATGGAACACTAGATGCCTTAGGCTCAATCCAAATCAATCATTTCCATGTGACTCCTCATCATTAGTAATCTGTAGGCTCTCCGTTCTGTCTACTGTATGTCTTTAAACTACATTAGAGGTTAGAGAGCAGCACAAATATGACGGCGCATGTGCCCAACCACAGAGTGACCGGTGGTGAAATCCATTATCAGCAGGGAACGCGCATCCCGGGGCGTAAAAGGTCTAAAACAAAAGCCAAAACAAGTGGAAGCTCGACCCGATCGTCTCATTCAAAAGTGGCCCCCTCAAATAGAAACGTGACTCTTCTTTTCTACACTTATAAATGTGGGGGAAAAATGTAAACGCACGTCGAGGAGCACTTCTCTTCAGGCTACTTTTTGGGACAAAGGAGCACATGACCTGGAAGTAATACCTTGCCTCTCCAACAGGCTCAGCGTAGCCCGGTCAGACTCTCCCGGGACTGTCCTCCACTGCATATGTACATTCAACAGTGTGTGTTACTGCAACAGTGCGGGACGCTATTCTCATTGTGCTCTTTTGTCAGACAGTGTGTCTGGTTGTCACCCTGCCTCAGTGTCACCGCGCACACAGAGGGGTCCGTGGTG
Source organism: Colistium nudipinnis (assembly GCA_016785305.1). Lineage (NCBI taxonomy): Eukaryota > Metazoa > Chordata > Actinopteri > Pleuronectiformes > Rhombosoleidae > Colistium > Colistium nudipinnis. The sequence continues at coordinate 104,106 of JAFBJU010002402.1, forward strand.
TCCCTGCTTTCCCCTACGCCCTGAGTCAAAGGAGCAATTTGGGACAGACGGTCTGAGCCACATAACGTTGCCGTTTATGAGGCTGAGGACCAGAACGGCAAAAGGTCCATGACACATACACAAACATGGACAGTTTTGGATATAATAGCCAATTGTTATCTTCATTTTCAGGTATTAAAACGATTTGGTGACAACCTGCTCCACATGCTGAGTTGAAAAGGACTTGGAGGTGGTTTATATTCTGATTTATAAAGGTTTCCAAACATAGATTTCAAGTTTCAATCTGTAAGACCACGGTACAACAATGTTTCTGCATGTACAGTATGTACATTTCTTTATACTACTATGTTATACTCATGTGGTACTTCTGACTCCACTACATTTAACAGCTGCCAATTAAAACTTTCAGATGTTGGCAGTGGTTTGTGCTATTACTAGTCCCAGCAAAGACTCATATAGCCCCTAAATATTAAATATAAATATGCTTATTTTTAACTGCAAAAGGTCCTAAGGTGCAAAAGATATGTTTCACTTCATAAAACAGCAGTGAAATGTACATAGGTTATTTGTCGAGGTTATAATGACCCCCCCCCCCAGATTTAATTTTTAAGCCATAAGAGAGAAGTCATCCCAACAAAAGAGAAGTTACTCAATCACATGGGGTTTTCACAGTGATGCAACACAATTAACAATCTAGCAACGAGAAAGCATCACATCTGATAGTTTGGATTAACTGTGATGGGATTCAACTGTGATATTATTGCCTAGAACAGAGATTCAGTGCTTCTCTCTGCCTGCATGCATGTCTCCATCTTCTTTCCCAAATACATCTTTAGAAACGTATGTCCCAGTGATGGCTCAGCGATGCTGAGTCACTTCATCTGCTGTTTCCATCAGACTGGGCTCTCATCCGCCACGTGACGCAATGGGCCAGATGACAGATTAGGGAGGAGATTACAGGAGTATTTGGTGTGTGTGTGTTTTTTAGGATGTGGAGGCACATGTCAGTGTCGTGTCCGTCCTGCGAGACAGGAGAGACAGGGGCCCCTTTGAATGTGACATTAGCCAGCAGCACACTGCCTTGTTTACCTCCACGGATGCTGCCGGGACATGTGCAGTGGTTTAATCTGGTCATACGGGCAGGAGGATGAAGATGAGAGAGCACCTGCAGCATCCTTCATCCCCCAAAAACCCCTTTGTAATGAAATACATTCAGAAGCCCACCGTGCCGTGGGTTATCACCCATGTGCCCCGGGGAGGGGACTCACCTCCTCGGCGTGTTTCCTCAGCGCCTTCTCCCGCTCGTACTGGGTGATGAGCTGCTCGTTGTCCTCTTTCAGCAGCTCCAGCTCCACTTCGTGCTCCTGGTTCTCGGCGAACACCGAGTCCAGGTTCTCCAGCACGGCCACCACCAGCGGCATCAGCTCCTTCACCACGTCCTCGTCGTATTTGCCGATGAGCCGCTCGAACTCGCGGTAGATGGAGTTGGCCAGGCCCGACACCCGCTCGGACATCATCGCCGCGGTCCCGGGGTCGTCCTGGTACACAACTCCGTCTTCCAGCTCCATTTTTCTCTCCCCGCCTAGTCCTCTCCCTTTGAGCGAGCGGAGCCGCCGTGTTGTCCCGCGTCACCCCGCCACTATGGACACCGTCACCCACTAAACTGAGAGTAGCGTTTCCCCTTCACACACACACACGAACACATGGAGGACGCTACGCAACCGTGTGTGTTTTACGGTGCACACAAGCTACGTGGATTGTCTTCCTCGTCTTTTCCTCACTAGTCCTATGCTGCGTTCACATGCGCTGATAAAGCTCGTACTTTCCAGCTTCACCGAGGGACCGCACGTTCAAGTATAATGTGATCATTGTGGGAGGAGGAATGATTAATCACAAAAGCATATTTGTTGGTTATTATTATTTTCTTTAGGCTAAATCAAACCATCACAGGAAAACCGATTTAACAAATGGAATAAACAATTAATTTACACGCTTTGTCAGAAATGAAGATTTGTATTTTTTTTTTTCAGATTATACAATTGACATGCTTGGGGCAATGGACTGTCCTGTTGTGATTTCGATTGCAAACGTAACATTGCCGATGACACGGGAACGCACCATCACAACAGCTGAGTTGGTGATCACGTGATGACGTCAGAGCAAACCGACAACTTAAGAATATTTGCAAAAGGCAGGGTATTGTAGTACTGATGATACTATTGTACACAGTAAGTACAGACAAGTAATTACACATTGTCACATGAAAGGAAAGACAAGATATCATCGAAGGAAGTTTTCATTCACTTTAAAATGTATTATATCATCTGAAGATTATGATTGCCCGAAAAGCAGCATCATAAGAACTGAGCAACTGAGTATACAGAGCTTGGCATTAGACAATGTACTGTCAAAGTAATAATACAAATATTCTCAATACTTGGAATAAGTGACACAAGTTTTACTGCAAGTCTGACATCCTCATGTATTCATCTTCCCATGTTAATTTTGTATACAACGGGAAGTTATGCCTTGACAACATTTCAAACTCAGCTAATAATATGATTTGATGAGTTATATAGACCTAAGAACATGCAACTATTTTATTGCCATGATATAATCATTCATTTGTGCTCTGGGAGTTGAGGAAGTCTTCTCCAAAGCCAATCATCTGTCTCACTGCGCACACTATCGGAGCATTAATACCTTCATTTAACACAATTTCTGTGCTGTAGTTCTGCACAAGAAAGATGCAGTTGATCGGGATGCCCAGCTTTTGGTGGAAGCTTTCAACCTACATTAAAAAGTTAAATGTGTGTTGGTCAGTAATTGTACTGCTGTGAACAAACATCGACCACATCGATAACAAATATCAAACACTATTGAACAAACCAATAAACACTGACCTGTTCCTTCAGGTATATGCTCCTGTAGATATTGTTCACATTCTTTTTAACCTCTGGACAGGCTTCATCAGCTTTTGTGAGAATTGCGAATTGGGGAATCCCTGGCAAAAGAGAAACCTCATCAGTATTTGTATGTATGTATTTTGAACTATAAAATCCTATATGACGACTCAATGCGTGTGTTCTCACCAATGTCACTGGCGGCCAGTCTGACTTTTCTCATCTGCTCAATAAGTTCCTGACTTAACAAAGACACCATGCCAGCAGGAACAACAGTCACCAGAACATAAATCTTGTCTTGGAGAGATGGGCTCGAGTTGTAGCCCACGTCACCCTCTGTCAGTGAGCGGCTAGGATTAAACTAGAAATCAATCAAATAGAAATTCAATTATGTAAGAAGAGTAATAATAATAATAATAATAATAATAATAATAATAATAATAATAATAATAATAATAATAATAATAATAATAATAATAATAATAATAAGATCTCGGATTACTAACAATATATTTTGATTGGTGAAACAGAGGGCAGACATAACATTGAAATAACATTGAAATAATGTCAAAGAGCAAAGTGCTGTACCCTGTAACCTTCTGCCACATGTCCCCTCAGGGTCAGCTTGACGTCTTCAACAAGGATTCCACTGTTTGCGTGAGACTCAAAGCCCATGGTGTCATTTAAAGAGAAGGAGTAATAGCTTTCTCCCTTCTCAATTTTGTACTTTAAGTACTGTAAATCAGAACGGGGAAATATTTGCATTATTTTTGCATGCTCCAGACAGTTATGTAATTCTTTGAATGAACACCACACAAAGGAAACATGATACTTTTATTCATACTTTTTCAGTGAAGCTGCCCCCAGAGATTGCATCCGTCAAACTGCGACCAGTGATTCTGTTTTGTAAAACGCTGTTCACAGAATTAATGAAGCTGGACTTGCCAGCACCAACTGGTCCTTCAAACAGAATACTGAGCTGTTTGACGTTCTTGTTTCGTGGTTGATAAGATTTGACAGAATTAAGATTCTCTTTGTAGTTCCTGGTAATTCGAGAATAAAAAAAAATAATAAAATGAGAATAAAGCTCTGTATATTTTATTTTTACTAATTGACATTGATTCATCGATTTCATATCAACAATAATCAGCCATAACCACAACAAACCATTTCAGTCATACGTCACACGCCAACAGCACCAAAACAACTGTATGTTCACTTATACTCACGCTTTCACATCCCTCCATGGCTCTTTAAGCAGTGCTGAAGAGCAAATGACACACAAACACATATACTCAGACAGAGCTGCATTGTTGAACAATGTCCCTGGCATTCTGTGTTTTTCTGTTAATGATCATTGTTAATTCTGAAAATGACAAGTCGGCACTTACTTTGTCCCATTGCTGTAAAGTAAGACATTAACATGTTAATGCATGGAATAGTACAGAAGCACCTACACCACAGTGCAAAATATTTGAATGTACATTAGAAAATCACGCTGTTACAATTCTTCTGAAGTATAAACATTTAAACACACTTAAAAATGGCTGGGATTGCAATTTTTTTGTTTTTTTTTTATTAAGAGCACAAAGCAGTCAAAAGAAATCAGTGTCAAAGTCAAAAACTAAAAATAAAGTATTGCTTCACAATATTAACTATTAGAGAATAATAATTGTCCTTACCTTTTTTTATGTAGCTCTCAACAGAGAGCAACATTTATGAATAATCATAAAATAATTAAATATGATTTTGAATAATTTATCATAATTTTCTGTCGAATGTGCTCCGGCCATTGTTGCTGTTTTTTCTAAATGTGTTCCATGACTGCCCAGACCCACCCTAACAGCTTCCTGTTTGTGTTCTATCTTCCTGATGTACAAATCAACAAATGATAAAAAAAAAAAAAAACACAAACATTGCATGTATAAGCATAATATATAATAAGAATAAAAAGAATAAGAAGAGTAATACGAATAAGACGAAAAATAAGAGTAAGGATATGAATATGAATACAATATGAATACAATCAATTTCTCGTCATCTGTATCGGAGGAAAAGCTGAAATCCTTACCTTTGCTCTGGCAGGCTCTGTTCAAGACCAACTCTTCAATAATGACAAGGGGAAATTTTCCTCCCTTTATACTATGCGGTAGTTTCACTTTCACTTTCAACATGAGTCTAAGGAATGGTTCTTCAGCTCAATGTTAATGCTGAGTCACTGGCCACATGCTTTCGGGGAAAATGTGGATGATTCCTTTGATATATTGTCATTATATTATTTGCACAACTGGTAAAAAGTACACTTCAATGTTTAATCTCTTTTATAGTCTTTCTAGTCACTGGCCACGTGCTTTGGTACATTGACATTATATTATTTGCACAACTGGTAAAAAGCATACAGTGTGTGTTCTGTGTACTTTACACTGAAACCCAGGGATCAAATTTGGTAATGTTAGTCGGAAAAAATTATGACAAGTGTTTTTTCTTTTCTTATCTTTTATTTTCCACAGCGTTAGAATTAAAACCAGTGCACTGTGATGAACATAAAACTAGATTACCATTTTTCAGTTACACAGACTATTTCGTTTTACACTTTGTTTGCAAAATAAACCCTTCGTATATAAGTAGCACCAGCAAAGTAAGATCGTAGAATATGCATGTTTGACCGGGCGACGGCCACATTAAAAGTCACTGTGTGTACTACAACCACTGGCTTGTATCCCCCGCTCACAGTGGTTTCAAAGTCGCTTGTATATGTAGATAACCTTGTGGCAAGATGGACAGCGATGCTCCACATCCTGACAGGAATCAACACAGAATGGGATGCAGCAGCATAGAAAGCACCTAAAGCAGTACAACAAAGGGAGATTTAATTTTCCACTTTTATGCCTTACAACATTTTTAAACAGAACAAGATAAATTCGACTTTTTACACTTCAAGATGTGCTGTTGATTTTTTCCATAGGATAGGACCTACAAAAGGCAATATTTGATGCAAATTCTTTCTCAATTTAATTTTTTTCACCCGAAGATGGCGAGGCCGGCGCAAACGGCCCAGGTCATCAGGCCTGCTGTGCGCTCCGTGTTGGTGACCACAGTCTGACTGCAGTGGGGACACACTGCCTGTCCCGGGACATCCAGGAGCGGAGGCGTGACGATCGTGTGAGTGACTGAGGATTAGAAATGCCCAGCACATGAAAGAATTGGTAGTGCCTCAACAACACCAGCAGAGGCTGCACAGGAGCTGTAATCTGACGAAGGGGGCCTTTGGTGCTCTGTTTTCTAGTCAGAGCTTTTCTTTCTGTGACTGACTGCCACGTGAAGACGCCACTGAGCCATCCACTGTTTTATACGGTGATATACAAACGGAAATAATGCTCGATATTCCCATCTGGGCTTCGCGTAAAAAAAAAAGAAAAGAAAAAAAGAATATACCTGTGATGGGACATGTTTATACTTCTGCTAAAAATAAAGAGGAAAAACACAGACATGCACACACATAAAATTGGAACAATAGCTTTTGGTGTTCAGGCCAGAAGGCCTACAAATGGGCCATTCTTTAGATCCGCTCGGGTGGAAGCAGTGGATATGTCCATCTGACTTCGCCTCACTATTCTGCTAACCAACTGCTCACTGATACAGTATGTGTTCACATGTGAGTTCTTTCTCATCTTTTTTTGGACTTCCTGGATGGCTGTGATTTTCTGCACTTGCCTGGTGTGGATTCTGATTTCCCTAAACTGCCACTTCCTCACTCGTGCACACGCAACTGAGCCATCAATCAGATACCTACTGGCCTGTCTGGATACTAAATACTAGTGTTCTCTTTGCTTAGGATCACTTGCTTCAGCTCTATTTGCTTGCCACAGTAAAATGCCTGTGTAAATGTCAAACTGTAAATGCCTATGTTCTGTGAAATGGAACAACATATGCATGCATCTCTTCTGTGTTTTAGACAGAACAGCGATTGCGTGGTCTGTACACACACACACACACACACACACACACAGACGTATACACAAACGAAACTTAGAACAATAGCTTTTTGTTAGGGCCAGAGGATACAAAAGCCGATTCTTCGCATTACTTCGGTTGGGAGCAGAGGACTTTGCCAACCGACTCAGCCTCACTCTTCTATCTGCTCACAGACGTGTCCACGCACATGTTATGCAAAGCGCTACAACACATGTGTATGCATTTCTGTTGTGTTCCCACATAGAACAGTGTGGTCTGCTTACCTGTTGTGGCATGTGCAGGTGGCCCTGGAGCATGTAGTAGCATGAAAAGAGGCAGATAAATATCATATCTTATTATCATATCTTAAATATCTTACCGAAACCAATTCGCCAATTTTGAATGAGTTAAACACATGCTATACATTACATATTAAATAACATATATTGTGTTCAATATCATTTGCCTAATGGACGCTTATTACCGTGATTTTGCGGGATTACACAAAAACGACTTAACCACTTTCCGAAAAACTTCGAGGTATGAAATGAAGATGTGAGGCCTCACATCTTATCTCAAGGGATAAACAATAACCCCAGTAAATGTTGCAGCCAGGTCTGAAAAGTAACAGCCTCATACCGGACCTGAGAGCACTGACCTCCTTGGTACGCAACAGGTGGAGGTGCTGCAGGGTAGAAGCCAGGCTGAGGGGGCGCTACACCTCCGTAGTTCCTAGGTGGTCCAGGGTATGGCGGAGCGGAATCATGCGTTTGGTATCCCTTTTCCATCTTCAGACCTCCTGACTGCATACGAGACATTTGTATCGTTGATCAACTGGCTTTCTGGTGCACTTCACCACAATGTGTGCCATTCCAACTCTATTGTCACATGTGCAGCGAACAGGCCGTCACGCAGGACAATGAAATCCCTCATCTGCTCCACCTTTAAATATCGACAGCATGCACATTCCCTGTGCATAGTTTAATCTATTGCTTCCGCTGCACAATACACATATATACGTTTCACATATCCCCTTTACATTACATGGCCATTACAATGTGGACCATAGAAACTTCCGAGTCCATGCCCAGTTCACATCCCACATTCGCTTTCAATTCCACATCATGTGAACATTCATTGGCTACAGATAAATGATCCAGAAGTAAGGTAGTGGACACATACATATATAAAACATAATTTAAAGGTGTCAGACAAACAGCAGGAATTCGGCAGACCAATTCGTCTGTTTCACAGGGTTTCACTATGAACCATCAACTTAATAAGGTTAAATCAATGATCCTTCCTTACACAAACTCACAGGGGATAACCTTATGTAACATAATGGCATCGTCATCATATATACACACACGTGTAAAGTAAGATTGACCCACCGGTGACTTTTCATCAACAAAAAGATCTCTGCTGCAGCCGCCTGGTCCTGAGTGATGAAGGGAGGAAACAATTTGAGAATGACTGCTACAGTTATCGTAAGACTAAAAGAGGAAGGACTATGTGTATTTCTTCTTCTAGTCTGAGCGATACAACTAAACAACCCCCCCCCCCCCCCCCCCCCCCCCCCCCCCCCCCCCCCCCCCCCCCCCCCC